>JAQZBX010002256.1:0-23381 GCA_029593785.1 Cabassous unicinctus
AATATAATATAATTTATATTATATATTATAATAATTATATAATATTATAATTATTATAATAATGGAAGAAATTATAACATTGATATAAAGATAGTGGTTACCAGAGGTTCTGAGGGGAGGGGGAGGAAAAAATAGGTGGAACATAGGGTATTTTTACAGCATTGGAATTGTTATGCATGATATTGCAATAACAGATACAGGCCATTATACATTTTGTCAAAACCTATAAAGTTGTATAGTGCAAAGTGTAAACTATAGAACAATATTTGTTCATCAATTGTAACAAATGTACTCTACTTAAGTAAGATGTTATAAATAGAGGAAAATGTGAGGGGCGGGGTGGGGTATATGGGAATCCCCTATACTTTTGATATAACGTTTCTGTAACCTAAAACTTCTTTAAAAGTAAAGTTAAAACAAAAGTTAATCCATTCCTGTGGTTGTAAGCCCATTTTAAGTAGGACATTTTGAAGAGGTTACTTCAGGTAAGGTGTGACTCACCTCATTCAAGATGAGTCTTAATCCTCTTACTGGAGACCTTTATAAACAGAAGCAAGACAAAAAGAGAAAGCCATGGAAGTAAGAAGCTAAATCAATGAAACCCAGAAGAGAAGGGAGAGATCAGGAGATACCACCATGTGCCTTGCCACATGACGGAGAAGCCAAGGATTGCCAGAGCCAGTCTTCAGGAATAAAGCAGCAACTAGAACATCCTTTGATTTGGACATGTTTTCCCAGCCTCAAACTGTAAGTGAATAAATTTCCATTGTTTAAGCTGAACCGTTTCATACCATTTGCTTTGAGCAACCTAGGAGACTAAAGCAACATCCCCACCTTGTTCTTGATCATTGGGGGAAAGCAGTCAGTCTTCCACCACTAAGTATGACGTTAGCTGTAGACTTTTTAGAAGTTTTTTATCAAATGGGCATAGTCCCCTCTATTTTTAATTTGCTGAGAATTTTTATCAAAAATAAGTGTTGGGGGAGCAGATGTGGCTCAAGAGGTTGAGCACCTGCTTCCCACATGGGAGGTCCCAGGTTCGGTCCCCATGTCTAACAAACCACAAGCAAACAAATGGAAAAAAAACAAACTCAGGGGAGCCAATGTGGCTCAGTGGCTTCCTGCATATGAGGTCCCAGGTTCAATCCCTGGCCCCAGCACCTCAAAAAATAAATAAGTAAATAAAGCTGGATTCCTTTAAAAAACAAACAAACAAACAAAAACAAATATTGGATTTTGTCAAATGTTTTTACTGTATCAATTGATATAATCATTTGACTTTGATTTTTCTCTTTTAGTTTTTCAATATGGTGAATTTTACTTAATGAATTTCGAAATGTTGAGTCAGCCTTACATATCTGGAATAAATCCCACTTGGTCAAAGTGTTGATGATGGCTAATTTTATGTGTCAATTTGGCTAGGTTATGGTGTCCAGTTGTTTATTCAAACATTGGCCTAGATGTTGCTGTGGAGGTATTTTATAGATGGGTCTTGTTTTAGTTTGCTAAAGGCTAACAAGGCAATATACCAGAATGGGTTGACTTTTACAATGGGGATTTATTAACTTATAAGCTCACAGTTCTGAGGCCATGAAAGTGTCCAAATCAAGCATCATCAGGAGGTGCTTTCTCCCTGAGCTGTAGCTGGGTGTGATCAGGCACATGGCAGTGCTTGCTCATCTCTTCTCTCTCCTCTGGGCATGGTTGCTTTCAGCTTCTGGCTGCCTCTGGTTTTCTCTCTGCTTTGTGGCTTTTTCTCTCCTAGGTTTCATTGATTTCAGCTTCTGGCTTCTGTGGCTTTCTCTCTCAGCTTCTAGGAGTTTTTCTCTGAGCTCCTGGGTCTTTTCTCTCTGTCTCTAGGGCCTTTTTTTCTGTTTATTCATTCTGTTTATAAAGGACTCCAGTAAGAGGATTAAGACTCACCCTGGGCTCCACCTTGCTGGAATAATCTAATCAAGTGGTCCTTAACTGAATCTAATATAATCAAAGGTTTGCAATGGGTTTGCAACCACAGGAATGGACCAATTTAAGAACATAATTTTCTGGGGTCCACAAAAGACTCAGACTACCAAAGGTCTTATGGATTGAATCGTATCCCCCAAAATGACATGAGATTTCCTTTCTATGACTGTGAACCTATTTACAAATAAGATTTATAAATATTTGAATATACTATTAGTTAAGGTGAAGCCAAACTGAATCAGGGTATGCCTTAATCCAATATCACTGGAGTCCTTATAAGCAAGGAAATTTGGACAAAGTAATAGGAGACAGAAGGAGACAGATGTCCATGTGATGGAGTCATAGACTGAGTTAGGGATTGCTGGTAAGCTACCACCAGAACATTATAGATTTCAGAAAAAGCATAATCCCACCAAGATCCTTGATCTTGGACTTCTTATCTCTGAAGCTGTGAGACAATGTGGTGCTTTGAAGCTGTATATACCCCAGAAAAGCATGTTCTTAAATTTAATCCATTCCTGAGGTATGAACCCATTGTAAGCAGGACCTTTTGATGAGATAATTTCCGTTAGGGTGTGGCCCTCCTCAATCAGGATGGGTCTTAACCTGTTACTGGAGTCCTTTATAAGTGGAATGAAATTCAGATATAGAGAGAAAGCCATAGGAAGCAAGAAGCTGAAATTCAACAGAACTCAGAAGAGAAGGAGACCAGGAGATGCTGCCATGTGCAGTGCCATGTGACAAGCTAAAGACCAAACTTTGCTAGCAGCCAGCCCCAGAACACCAGTCTTTGGGGAGAATGCCTCATTTTGATGCCTTGATTTGGACTCTATTTTAGCCTCAAAACCATAAGCTAATAAATTCCATTATTTGACCTGACCTATTTCATGGTATTTGCTTGAGCAGCCTAGGAAACTAAAACAAACAATAAATTCCTGTTGTTTAAGCTAACTGTGGCATTTGTTATAAGCCCTGGTTGACAGTTCTTTTCCTTCAGCACTTGGAAAATATTGTGCCACTTCCTTCTGGTCTCCATGGTTTCAAATGAGAAATCCACTGTCATTTGAACTGTTGTTTCCCTATAAGTAATATCATTTGAACTGGTGTTTCCCTATAGGTAATGTGTCATTTCTCTCTGGCTACTTCAAGATTTTTTTGTCTTTGGTTTTCAAAAGTTTAATTATAATGTATTTGGTATGAAGTTCTTTGGGTTTATCCTCTTGGAGTTTGCTCAACTTCTTGGCTCTGTAGGATTTTTCTTTAACCAAATTTGGGATGTTTTAAGACATTATTACTTCAAATAGTCTTTCTGTTTTACTTTCTTTTGCTTCTTCTTCTGAGAAGACTGGATTCATACCCTCTGAAATGAATATTGGATCTTTTGTTATTGTCTCAAAAGTTGTTGGGCTCTGCTTAATTTCTTTTTCAATCTATTTTCATTCTGTTTTTCAGATTGGACCAATTCTACTATTCTGTCCTCAAGTTCACTGATTATATCCTCTCTTATCTCCACTCTATTACTGAGCCAATCCAGTGAGTATTTTATTTCTATTGCATTTTTTCAGTTCTATAATTTTCATTTAGTTCTTTTTCATAACTTCTATTTCTTTGCTGATATTTTCTATTTTTTCATTTATTTCAAGAGAACTTGCAATTTATTGTTGAAAGATTTTTATATTAGATAATTCCAAAATCTGATACATTCTGGTGTTGTCATCAGTTGATCATCTTTACTCGTTCAACTATGATTTTCTTGGTTTTTGGTATGATGGGTGATATTTGATTGCATCCTGAACATTTTGTCTATTTTTTCTATTGTGTTAGAAGACTTTGGGTACTATTTAAATATTATATTTTAGTAGACAATCATCCTATTTAGGATTAGCACACAGGCCATAACCTACTTTCATCAGCTGTGGTTCCAATGGCAGTTTAACTTAAAATCTTTGGCGTGTTCTTTTGATCTTCTTGGGTTAACTAGTGCTGCTGGGACTACCATTGGTACCTGTTAGTGCTGGTGAAGGGGTATCATCTGGCCAGGCCACCAGGTGTCTCTTGGCGGGAGAGGAGCATGGTGGAATTCCTCTACTTGTGGCTTCCAAACCCCACCCTTCCACTACCCTGGTGTCTCTGGGCACAGGAGGAGAGCTTTAGGCCTGTGAGAACAAAGAGACTTCCTATACTAAGCCAGTTTCCTTAACTGGGTTTCTCTTTCTGTTTCTGCCCACCTACCTCATATTGGTTAGCAGAAAAGGAAAGTCATAAGTCCTGAGGGAAAGGAGAGTACTTCCCTTGGCCACTTATTTTTGGCAGGGCTCTCCATCAGTGGTGTCACCTGATGTTGCCAGAAAGAGTCTCATTCCATCTGGTTAAGGAATGAGCCTACCTGGGCTGCATTCTGTTTCTAGGTCAGAGGTCAGGAAACACTGGCTCTAGGTGGTTGTGGCAGTTTGATATTGTTTATGAATTCCAAAAATAGATATTGGATTATGTTTGTAAACTAGTCTGTCCCTCCAGGCATATTAGATTATATTGGATTCAGAGGTTTCACTTTTACTTGATTAAATAATGATTAAGGCTTTGATTGGGCCACATCAGTAGTATGTTGCATCCCTGACCCATTGGTGGGCAGGGACACACAGAGAAAATGACAAGGCATAGGAGTTAGCTGGAGTTTTGAGCTGGAGCCTGGGAAGTAAGCACACAGCGGAGCAGAGCAGCTGAGCCCGGAGAGAATCAAGCCCAGGCAGAGAGACAGAGCCCCTCACCTGATAGTCTACAGCTGGCCTTGTGGAGAGAGTAGGGCAGCTGAGCCTGGAGAGAAGCAAGCCCTGGAAAAAGAGGAACCCAGGAAGCCTGAACTCTTAGCAGACATCGGCAGCCATCTTGGTCCAACATGTGGCAACAGACTTTGTTGAGGGAAGTAACTTATGCTTTATTGCCTGGTAACTGTAAGTTTCTACCCCAAATAAATACCATTTATAAAAGCCCAACAGGTTTCTGATCGTTTGTATCAGCACTCCTTTGGCTGACTAATACAGTGGTCTTCTGTTGGATGGGGTGGGGATTGGGATACAAGACACCCTTTTGCTGTACAGTTCTTCTGGCTCCTACTACCTTTCAGGGTTCTCCTTTAGTTGTCTCTTGCACAGTTTCCAGGATTTAATACTTGTATTTAGTAGGGAAGAGCAGGGAAAAAATGGATCTATACCATCCTGTCAGGACCAGAAGCCTATTGTGATATTTTCAAGAACACCGTGGCATTTGTATGAATCGAGGTTCAGAAGAGAAAACAGAAACCACTCTAAGCAATTCACAGAGGGAATTTAATTCAGGGATTTGGTTATACCCGTTCAAAAAGATCTGAGAAGCCAAACAGGTGTCAACAAAATGAAGGCAGAGATTAACAAGAGAAAGAAACCACTCCTCCCTTAAGCAGGAGGAAAGAGACAGGCAGTGTTACCAGAGCCCAGGAGGCTGGGTCACCCAACAGAAGCAGAAACTGGCATACCTGTACAGCAGAACCTGGAGTCACAGGCAATGTAGCCTGATAGAGATACCACTCCTTATAGAAGGAATAAGGACAAATACCATGGCTACTCCCTTCCTTCTACTCTCTAATTTCCTGACAGTCCCTTTCATGGGTCAAACATAGTAAAGAAGCCTGGGGAATATAATGTGTTTGCTTCCATACAGAGCACAGCAAGAGACAGGCAAGGAAGGTATAAAAGAGGAAACACCTACCATTTGATTTGTAGTTATTCCATGTCATTGGGCAAATGGTTTTAAAATGTGCTTCAATAATGAACACAAATGCCACACTGCACAGAAAGTTCCAATTTCACAGTGTACTTTCTGATTTTAAATCCTCACTTTTCTATATTTCGATTTCCTATTTCCTGAATTCTATTTCGTTTATATAACATAAATGGGGTATGGATCTCAATTACAAATTCAGATTTAGAAGAAAACTAAATGTTTTCTATAGCTGAAATTAATTTCTAGTACAAACCCCAACCCACATGTTGACAGGAAATTTGTCTCAGGCAGTTTGGAGTGTCTCTTTCCCCACAGTTAAAACTATGTTTGGCATGGGGTACAGAAGGTACTTATAGGCTCACATGGTGTCAAGGCACAGGTAGGAGGGCTTATGGCCTGGTTGTCATTTCTGCACACAGGCATCTGCTGAGAAATTCTTATTTCTGTCTGGTGTTTGGTCATTGGTTCATGCAGACATTGACGGGTGCTCTCTTGTTCCCAATTACAAGTGATCTTTAGGTAGGATTAACCTTACAGGCACACAGGAAACATTCCCCTACCAATGCCCCAATCCTCCTAACAATGCCCCAGTCCAGGCCATAGGAAGTTATGCTTTCCTGCCCCACTCAGGAGCCCAGAAACACCAGGGTCTCTCTCTTTGTGGACCCTATAAAGGACAGAAGTACATGACTACCATGTCCAGAATCTCAGATCCATCTCTGGTTTCTGTTATTTCCACCCACCTACTGTGACTTAGTTATCTAAGCTCTCTTTGCTTCCCTGCTATTCTCCATTCTGCAGCCTGGAATATTCTAACAATGTTCAGCCAGGGAATAGGGCAGGGAAAGGAATCTTACTGCTACTTACCAGGCTTTGCTCTCACAGGAAAAATAAAAATTACATTTATAAGCTTAAAAATAGAGAGAGAGTGTGTGGTTTTAGGTACAGGGTAGGAATCCTGTTGTTCCAGAAGTGGAGATCTAAAAGTTCTATACTCACACTGAATTCTTAGAACTGTCAGTGATTAGAGTCAGTCATCTCTCCATGGGGCTTTTTGAGGGTATAACTGATTTCAGACAAACAGCTCAAATCTCAGCCACCAGCCTGTGTACTCCATTCCCACCCCTGCTGATCCATCACTATAGAGAAAACACTGACAGAGCAGAGGGGAAGTTACCTTCTTAAACTAACAGTTCCTAGGAAGGAAATCTCTCTTACCACATCGTTCCCCTTTGGGGAGGAGATGGGTACTATTTTTACCTCCCTAACCCAAGAGATGGGCAAAAAGTTGCAATTGGCAGTTTTTTCCCCAATTGAGTTTGTCAGTGGACTTGCCACCCTCCCCTGTGCTACCTATGGAGAGTAGCCCCCTTTTGGGGGCTGAATTATGTCCCCCATAAGAAACGTTCAAGTCCTAAACTGCGGTCTTGTGGGTGTGAACACATTTGTAAATGGGATCTTTGAAGATCCTATTAAAATGAGACCAAATTGAGCCAAAGTGGGCCTTAATCTAGTATTAGTGGAGTCCTCATAAGCAAAGGAATTATGGACACAGAAAGAGAAGCCATAGTAGGAGTCTGAAGGAGACAGGTTGCCATATGGCAGAAGCAGAGAATGACTGTCAGCAGGCCTCCACCAGGATACTATGGATCTTAGAGAAAGCATGGCCTGCAGATACCTTGATTCCAAAATCTAGCCTCTAGAACTACTAGATGATAAATTCCTCTTTAAGCCAACCAGTCTGTGGTATTTATCATAGTAGTCCTGGCAAACTAACACACACACACACCTATATTCCATTCCACATCTACCTGCCTGAGCCCCAGCAGTTCCCAGTTTTCAAGAGGAATGTTAGAAGTCAGATGGATTCTGCTTATGCCCAAAAGCCACAAGAGCTGGTACACAGATGAGAATAGAGGATGCAATCTTGCCATGAGTGCCACAGTGAGGGAAAAAGAGGCACACACGGCTGAGGAATGGAGCCTTTTGTCACCAGCTGGGGTAAGTGGGAAGATGCAGCCAAACTGGACAAGGAACCCTCAATGCCTACAATATATGCTGGGGAGGGAGCCCTTCATCTGCAGGAACTGTTAGGACCCCGTGGTCCACAAAGACAGACCGAATAGCAATTACCAACCAAGAGCACTATTGCAACCCTGCCAAGGCTGTCAGGAAAGGAAACCTCTGCCCCTCCATCCCTCCATAGTTTCCCACCACCAGGGTTGAAGGGCAGGGCAAGCGACAACAGAGTGAGAGGAAACTGCCCCCCCCACACTCACACAGCTCCAGAGACTGGCTAGCCAATTCTTAATTCAGCTAGGAGATGGCTATTTTTATAAATAGAACAGAATCTTCTAAATCTAAAAGAGTCCTTCTGAATATCAAAAGCGAGAAGGTATGAGATGAGAGAGTATTAAAGGAGTTGCTACTCAGCAGGAAACAAGTTTGATAGATCAAAGCTGAAGAAAGTGATTGGAAGAGTAAAACCATGTCAGGTTTGCTCTTCGGTGAGTTGAGACCCTAAACAGGAGATAAGCATGCACACATACCCATAAGAGCACCAGGGTACATTTGGATCTATGTCCTCTCGTTTCACTTAGCCATTCTATCATGGATGATTTCCCTTGGCATTAGATATTCTTTGGAAATATTTTTAATGACTATGGTTTCCATCATTCATCTTATAAATATAATGTACTGAACCATCCTTCTATTGGACATTCAGGATACATATAATATTTTGGAATTGTAAATTATGTCATTGTCATCATTGTGCATACCTCTGTCAAAATTTCTATTTCCAAGGAGAAGACATTATTATATCTACTATTCTTCAGATGAGATTAATGCTAACCACTTTCAAGAGGTTAAGTGACTTGCCTTTATCATATGCTAGATCTAAGTCTTCTTAGACTAGGTAATTTACTGCAGTATAAATATATAAAAATTGTCCTTTATGCCTAATGCACAACTTACCCATTTGATATATTAATAAATTGTGATATCCTACATGATAAGCTACGCTTTATTTCTAGAATAGGATCATAATATTCTGTATATGTCTTAGCTAAACATTAAGTAATTTTATTATGGGAGGACAATGGAGATATTCATGAACTGGAGCTCAATTTATATCTGTTTTCAAAAACCCATTAACATGAGACAGTGTGCCTTAATACCAACCATTAGTGACCACAAATACATTACAATACATAGGTCTGAATTTTGCCCGTATTGCATTGCACAGTAGGAAATGGCAGAAACAGTGATAAAGAACAATGGTTTCACTCAATTAAACATGGTTGGACCCCAGATCTGCCACTTCTATACTGTATGAACCTGGACAAATTATTTAATCTCTATATGCCTCAGTTCCCAGTCTGTAATTATGAGATAATTACAGTAACTCTCTCAGGGTTGATGAGAGGATTAGAAGAGAAACTTCATGCAAAGTGCTTAAGAAACAGCACATAGAAAATGCTCAATTAATATTAGCTACTATTATTACTATCTTTTAGAGGCCTCAGGCTAAACACAATTTAGGCATAGATATTTGGACTCTAACAGATGAAATTCAAACCTTTACTCAGGTCATTATTTGCTCTCTGATTTAGGTACAAGATGATAATCAGTTTTTGATCTAATACTAACCATATTTTCAATATATAAATACAGCTATATTAATATATCTGTAAATTATTATAATAATTATAAGTAAATAGAAAATAGAAAAATATTTTTTCACTTCTATAATTATGTCTCCTGTATTTTAAGTTCCTTTAAGTTCTTTCACAGTATGTTAAATATTGACTGGAGAAAATAGTTTAAAGAAATTATAACATATACTTGATAAAAACTAGTTAGGCTTAGCTTGAAATATAAAAATCTCCCTTATTATTTATAAAACATGCACACATTTTCACTGACCCTTAATATGGATTGTGGTATAACTTGACAAAATCAAGAACCACAGAACAGCACTGAGTAAAATTCCAACATATGGCTTGTCTGTATCATTTCACTTCAGATTGAGGCCTCTCACTAGGTAAATACTTGCTGGAGTGGAATTTGGAGCTCTACCAACCAGATTTAGGAAGAAGTTTATCCTGGTCTCCTAAGTAAATCTGGGTAGGATGCCCATCTTTTATAGAAATCTTCACCATGGATAACAGGAAATTTCACATTTTTCTTTAGTTTTGTCACAGTGAAGACATCTAATGACCAGCAATATGGAGGAGGAAGGGCTGCCCAAGGATAAGAAAAAGTATTTGAAAGACTGTTTAGAAGGCAGGGCAGATGCAGGGATGCCAAAATTCCTAAACTTCTGCCTCCACTCAGCCCTCAAGGAAAGGGTGAAAGGTGAGCAAAAAGGATTATCAGTGCCTGAGATCAGAGGTAAGCCTTGTTGGTATTGTCAATGCCTGTTCTGTTATTGGAACACAACCAGCACACTGCTGGCAACTCAATAAAAGAATATGACAACTCTAACACTCAAGATTAATGCTCCTTTCCTGCATGATGAGATGTTATAATTAAAGCTGTAGTTTTTTATATACCATCAAGTAGTATGCTATCCAAAAGGAAGCAGATGAAGGAAAGCCAAGGAAGCCAAATTTTCCAGAAAGGGGAAAAATTGCATCATTGATCCATTTTAAACACATTAGGAAATATTCACATACTGTGAGGGTACAAGAAGACTATGGCTCAATATGCAAATTTTGTACATATATAAGCAATATATTGCAAAGTGACAAACAGCACCTGGGTTTTACCTGTATGGAAGAGTACATATTACTGTGGAGGTAGTTTTAAGGCTAAAGACCAGTCTTGCTCAAAAGCCTTCATTTGCTAGAACAGAACCATTTCTTCCATTACCCATGCCTTCTGCCTACCTGTGCTGGCGTTGGTACTGGGGCTGACCAGCAGCGGCCCTGGGCCTGGAGCTGGAGGCGGGGGCTGCCCATCACTCAGCTGCTTTACTCGTTTACGGTGGGATTTGCCGTTGTAATGGACCTGGGCCTGGGCTGCAGAGTTCAACTGGATGTTGCACACCTCACAGAAAGAGAACAGAATTTTCTTTTTCTCTTTAGTCAACTGGTCCTCTGGCCTGTCGTTCTTTATCCCCTTTTCTTCAAATCCCCGTAGAAATGTTGCCATATTCATAATTCCATCTTCAAGGTGGTTGTCAGGGCTTAAGAGGTACTTCATGCCTGGGAAAAAACATGCAAGTCCTTGTAAAATTATACATTCCTTCTTATTTTCCAGTACAATGACAATTCATTTTCATGGTATGCTTAAGCTAAAAGTTCTCTCAGCTACCCACTTTCTATCCCACTTCCCCCCTCCTCCTCCATTGGCTTTTTAACTTCTGCATGCTCGTGAGATCTTAGCTAGAGCATCACTCCCTCCAGGGAACCTGTTCCAACCCAGGGGACCAGGCAAGTCCCTCAGTGACCTGCTCGCATAGCACTACGTGACCTCCCATCCGAGCACCTATCACTGTGTGCCTTTCATGTGTATTTGTGCAATTATTTGCTGTATGCCTGTCTCCCCTCTAGAATAACTTAATGAGGGCAGTGACCTGCTCTCTGGCTATCCCTTAAGCCGAGAACTGCTCCTTTCATAGGAAGCGTTCAAATATCTGTTAAAGGAAGGTGGGAATAAGTGATGTCATGAAGGCAGAACTGTGAAAAAGTGCATGTGTAGACACAAATGTACATTCATTGCAGACACCTGCACACATGCAAACAGACACGTGTCCTAACCTGGGTAGGAGGTAAAATAACAAAGGCCAAAACACGATACGTCTGCAACTTACATTGGGTTGTGCTCCAAAGCCCCTTTATAAGTCTGCCGATTGGAATTTGAACATATTTTCTTATGAAAGTTGTGAAACAAATGGTTTTTCAGTTTCCAGATTAGCCCATAAATATCAATTTAATCTTTAATGAAGTTGACACACAGAACATCTGCAATAAAAACATAACAGAAAGACAATGCTATGGTAAACTAGTAATTGAAAAATAAAAAGCATTAAACAGAATATCATTTTTGTTTAGGTCCTGATATTTTTCCTCATTTATTTAGAGAAAGGGGTGTAGAGTGATGGATTATAACCTAAAGTAAGAATTCAAGGGGGGACTTTCCAGGACCTCAAGGACCTTGAATGATGAAGATTGCCTTGGCTTTTTTTTAAAGATAGCTTTATTGAGGTACAACTAGCGTACAATAAACTGCACATATTTAAAGTGTATAATTAAATAAATGTTGATATATGTATACACCGGTGAAATTAATGCAATCAAGATAAGGGACATATCTATTACACCCAAAAGTTTCTTCATACCTCTTTGTAAATCCTTCCTCCAGCCTGTCCCCAACCTCTCTCCCTATGCAACTACCGATCTGCTTTGTGTTGCTATAGATTAGTTTGCATCTTTTCAAACTTAATATAAATGGGCTCAAACAGTACATACTCCTTCTTTCACTCAGCAAAATTATTTGGAGATTCATCCATGTTGCATGTATTAAGAGTTCATTACTCTCTTATTGTTGAGTGGTATTCCACACCACATTCTGTTTATCCATTCACCTACTGGTGGATATTTAGATTGTTTACAGTTTGGGGCTATTACAAATAAAGCTGCTATGAACATTCATCAATAAGTCTCTGGGTAGATATATGACTTTAGTTCTCTTGGGTAAATACAAGGGCTGGAATGATTGGGTCACATGGTAGGTGTACGTTTAACTTTATTTTCATTTTTGAAACAATTTATTGAAGTATATCACTCATACATGAACATACACAAGCAATCAGTGTATAGTAAAAGCTGTGATCTTACAAAACAAACATGCATATCATCATACAGGGCTCCCATACATCACCCTACAACAAACACCTTGCATTGTTGTGAAACATTTATAACAAATTATGAAAGAGCATCATCAAAGTATTACTACTAACTATAATCTGTATCTGATATTTGGTGTATTTTTACCCCAACCCACCCTATTATTTTTTTGTTTATAAACCATACAATTTATCTAAAGTGTACAATCAATGGCACTTGGTATAATCATCGAGTTGTGCATTCATCACTTCAATCAATATTAGAGCATTTTCATTACTCCAAAAACAAAAAACCAGAAACAAAACACTATCATACCCATATGTTAGCGCTGCTAATTACAAATCCTATGATGTGCTTTCACCATTTCTATTCATTTCCAAACAGTTGCAAACAACTTTTTACCAATTCTGTACAGATTAAACCTCAGCTTTCCGTTCTCTAACTACTTTCTTTTCTATGGTGACTTATGTTCTAGCTATTAACTCCATGAGTTTGTTCAGTATATTTAGTTAATAATAGCAAAGTCATACAATATTTGTCCTTTTGTGCCTGGCTTGCTTCACTCAACATAATGTCCTCCAGGTTCATCCATGTTGTCATATGATTGATGACTTCATTTCTTCTTATAGCTGAATAATATTCCATCTTGTGTATATACCACAGTTTATCCATTCATCAGTTGATGGACACCTGGGTTATTATCTTTTGGCAATTGTGAATAATGCCGCTATGAACATGGGTGTGCAGATGTCTGTTTGTGTCCCTGCTCTCAGTTCTTCTGGGTACATATCTAGTAGTGGTATTGCTGGGTCACATGGTAGATCTATATCTAACTCCCTTAGGAACCGCCAAACAGACTTCCACAGTGGCTGTATCATTCTCCATTCCCACCAATGGTGAATAAGTGTTCCTATCTCTCCATGTCGTCTCCAACACTTGTAGTTTTGTTTTGTTAATAGTGGTCACTCTAGTAGATGTAAAATGATATTTCGTTGTAGCTTTGATTTGCACTTCCCTAATAGCCAGTGATATTGAGCATTTTTTCAAGAGCTGGGTTCTTGTTTATGAACTCTCTTAGTTTCTTTTTATCTGTGAATATTTTAATCTCACCATCATATTTGAAGGACAGTTTTGCCGGATAAAGAATTCTTGGCTGGCAGTTTTTCTCTTTCAATACCTTAGTTATATCATACTACTGCCTTCTTGCTTCCAAGGTTTCTGAAGGGAAATCTGCAATAAAGTCTCATTGGACATCCCTTGTATGTGATGTACCGCTTTTCCCTTGCTGCTTTCAGAATTTTCTTTTTATCTTTGGCATTTGGCTTTCTGCAAATTATGTGTTGTTATGTCTATTTGGTTATTTTTGTTTGTTTTTGTTTTGCGTGTGTTTTTCTGGTCTTTTTTTTTTAATTTTTTTTATTTTTTAGATTACATAAAAGTTATCGAAAATATAGGGTATTCCCATATACCCTACCACCTCCCCCCTCACACTTTCTCTCATTAGCTACATCTTTCATTAATGTGTTATATTTGTTACAAATGATGAATATTGAAGCATGATCTATAGTTTACATGAGGTTTTACATTTTGCACCACACAATTTTATAGGTTTCAACAAAATGTATAATGGCCGGTATCTGTCATTGCAATATCATGCACAATTCCAATGACCCAAAAATGCCCCATGTTACACTTATTCTTCCCTCTCCCTCCCCTCAGAAGCTCTGATTTATATCAATTTTACTAGTTCTTCTATTACTAGAATAATAATGTTTACTTTGGTCCATAGTTGCATTCCCCCCTTATGTTTGTTCATTCCTCAATTTTGAGGATTTGGGGATGGTGGTGCCCACTCTGCTTCTAAGAGGGGGCTTAGATCCCAAGGGGTATATGGATGGAATTGTCTTGCTTGCAGTTGTAGATATTCTCTGCTTTTCGGAATGAGCGTTGTCCATCATCATCCTTTTGTTAGTTGTCCTAGGCAAGTCCAATGAACTGGAGAGTAGGTGTTGGCTGCAACTCTGCTAAGATTCAGGCCTCAACTGGCATATAAACAGACTGAAGAAGGAATTCTCTGGGACATATATTTAATGGGTATAGTCTTACGTTCGTGCACTTTGTGTTATCATTCAATTCCCTGAGGCCCTGCTCAATTTTTTCCATTCTTTTCTCTGTTCTTCATTCTCTTCAATTTCAGTTGTTCATTCCTCTATGTTGTTGATTTTTTTCTGCTATCATGTGCCTCTATTGTATTTTTTATTTCACTTATTGTGTCTTTCATTCCCATAAGCTCTGTTATTTTTCTATCCAAGATTTCAAATTTTTCTTTGTGCTTACTTAGTGTCTTCTTAATGTCTTTTATTTCTTCAGCTGTGTTGTCCTTCAGCTCCATGATTTTATTTAGGAGATTTGTATGAACCTGATTGATTAGCTGTTTTAAGTCCTTTGTCTCATCTGGAGCTTTGATTTGTTCCTTTGCCTGAGTCATATCTTCCTTTTTCTTTGCATAGCTTGTAATTTTTTGCTGATGTCTAGGCATCTGATTCTGATGCTGAGTTTACTCTGATGTTCAGTTTCTCTCTCTTGCCCAGGGATTTACTGTTAAGTAGCTGTGTGCTACCACTGTTCTTTGACTCTTGGTTCAACGTGTTCTAGGTATTTAGAATTGCCCCTGTTTAACTGCTCAAACCAGGGCTAAGGAACCAGTAATGGGGTACAGGCCAGTTTCCAAGGGCTTGGAGAGGATGGCAGTAAAGGCACCTGCTTGCCTTTTTTTTTTCTTTTTCCGGCACATATATGGTCTTGCCAGCAGATGGCGCTCTCGAGAAGACCACTCAGCTCAGACCCCAGGTGCTAGGAGGGAATGCATTCAGTGTAAATCCACAGGCAGGTGGGAGGTGCAGAAGCGATGTCCTCAGGGTGAGCCAAGCCTCACAAACAAACTTTCTCAGAGGCCATTCTTCACCCTTAGTCAGCCACAACCTCCCCCCTTCTGCCTCTTCAGCAACCAGCTGCGGGTAACAGGGAGGGTATTTGAGAAGGCAAATTATCTTTAGCTTCCTGAGGGCTCTCAGGGCAAACCTTGTCATGGGCCCACCAGGCCTGGAATTGTGCAACCCCTCCACTGCAGCAGACCAAGTTCACTGGTCCCAATCTGAATTTGCTGTAGGTTGTGTCCCTCCCTCTCCCCTTTCTTGGGGAAGAGGACTCCTGCAACACTGTCAGTCCACAGCTGCTGCAGTCCACAAACTGCTATTTGCTCCGTAAGTGGGGGGAAGGGTGCCTGCTGCTGCTTTTGCAGCTCTGCTCATAGGATTTTTCAGCCAATGGAGACTTATTTTCTTTGCCCCTCTCTGTTCTGGGTGGTATCTCACCTTCCCCTGGTGTCCTGAGCCCCAGAGCAGCCTCTAGTCTCCGCCTGTCCTCTAGCTATTTTTTTCTGGGAGAGAAGTGATCCCTCTGCCTCTCTAATCCTCCATCTTCCTGTAAGTCTCTATTTCCTTGGCTTTTAATTATGTTTGGTCCCACTTTAAAATATATAACATATTATATATAATTCCCCCTTTTATTTAATACCAATATTATCAGAATTTTCATACTTAGTATAACAATATTTTGGTTTCTCAACTAGATTAAAGAGAAAGAAACAGAAGAAAGATGAAAGCAATATTTGGGGAACAGTTGGGCAAAAATGAAAATGTGTGCACATGAGAAATACTGGCTGAGATGGAAAAGTACTGTGCCATGAGGGCTGAAGAATTCAGATAAAGATAGGGTCATGGCTTCTGCATGAGGTCTGCCCAGGAGAAAAAACTCAGGGGATCAAAGTATGATAGTGCCACATAAAAAGCTCTGTTTAAACACATTACTCTGCGTCCTCTCTTAAAATATAAAATGTATCATAAGAATTAACTGAAGTCATTGATAAATGAAGAGAGAAATAAAGTTCATAATGAGCTCATCACTAATATAGTATGCCCTGTGTAGGCAGGTAATACACTGAAAAATATAAGGAAAACTAGTAACATTTAACCTGGCAAAGCCAGGTCAGGCACCATGTCACTGAATCATTGAAGCCTAAGTGTTATATTTCAACTCAAGAAAACAAGATCTTTGACTTAGCTAAGGACTGATGACACTTTTACTTGAAAATTTAATCTCTTTGGAAGTAGCTGGCCTTGCCCATGCTGCCAATTAACACATGACACTTCATGGAAACAGAGCATACATCATAATATTCCATTTTAAGTTCTGAAAACTAAAAGGTTAGGTTTTAGTTGTATTTTCTCATAAAACATGAAGCCAGCTTACCTGCACTTTTCTGATTGGCATTTGTCCTAGAAATAAGCTATATGATTTATTTGAATATACATATTTTAAGTAGGAAGGAACCATTAAAATGAAATGAGTGGCTAGTCTAGAATTTTCCTGTAACTGTTGTGTAATACTAGCACACTTCATCATCTTTCATCCCTATTTTACCTTCTCCCAGAGTTACTCTCACTTGAAGATGATCCCCCCCCAAGCCTTCATGGGCCATGTGGGGAAGAGGGAGGGTCAGGGGTATGTGTGTTATGTCCACTAAATCCGAATTCACTGTTCCTAGTTCTGGCCTCACCAGACTTCCTCCCCTCTTAGGGGAAAAATAAGTTCAGCTCCTATAATGGTTTAAAGCTGAATGGACCCCAGAAAAGTATGTTCTTAAAGTTAATCCATTCCTGTGGGTGTGGACCCATTATAAGTAGGATCTTTTGGTTAAGTAGGGTATTAACTTAAGATGTGACCCACCTCATTCAGGGTGGGTCTTAATCGTCTTACTGGAGTACTTTATAAGAGAACGAAATTCAGACAGAGAGAATGCCACAGAAGCAAGAAGCTGAGAGCAATGAAACCAGAAAGAGAAGGGAAAGACCAGCAGACACCACCATATGCTTTGCCATGCGACAGAGGAGTACAGGCTCACCAGCGGCCGGTCTTCGGGGATAAAGCATCACCTTGATAATGCCTTGATTTGGACATTTTTCTCAGCCTCAAAACTGTAAGCTTGTAAACTAATAAATTCCCATTGTTAAAAGCCAAACCATTTCTGGTATATTGCTTTTGGCAGCCCAGCAGACTAAAACAGCTCCTATTAACAGCCACTTGCAACCAGGGTATGTTTAGTTCCAGAGGTCATGGGAGAAGGACCTAGGTAGTAGAGAGGCAAGGTATCAAAGTCTCAGCATCCACTTTTGCCCTAAGATGATATAATTCCTAGGATTATAATAAGTGTGAATATGATAACATTTATAACATCAAATTTCTGGCTAAGGGGAAGGTGACAGTGAATTTAAGTAGAAGAGAGAAAAATCTCACTTTCTATTTAAAAGTTCTTTACTGGACTCTTAAATTATGTTTTGCTTTCGTAGGGCAAAAGGCCTTTCAGGGGTATCTGAATTCAAACAGGGCAGAAGGCAGCATTCAGCTTTCAACTGCTATTAAAGCTAAGAGGGTAAGAGGAGCCAGGACAACCAGACCCAAATTCTTTAGGATATTTTTATATTAAATAATCAGATTATATAATCAGAGAATTATCTTATTCTGATTATATAATCAGAGAATGCAGATTATATAATATATAATCTGATTATATCATCAGACTAGGTGGGCAATAATTTAACATCTCTGAGAAAATAAAATACTTTGGTGCTGGTCAAGGAATTAAAAGAGGTTGGCCTTGGGGCTGCTTTTGGGGAAAAAACCTGATGGGATCCATACTGAACAGTCAGTGAATGGCCAAAGGAGTGATATTAAATGACCAGGAGTTGATGCATCAGGAAACTTTTCCAATCTAACAATTTATTTTTAGGACTAGCCCTGACCTGCATAGTTATAAAACTGTTTTTTATAATAACTTGAAATAACAGGAAACTTTGATGTAGAGGTAAAGGTATATACTTGGAGGAATATATTCTTTAACACAGAGCTTCTGCATCAGATGGAGAACATGGGAGGAAATTCCTACTTCTGCATAAGCGTGAAAAGAAAGTAGTCCTCTTTCTGTGGATTTCTTATCTCATTCTCCATCTCAAGTCAATCAGTTTAGAATTATCTACTTCCCATTCATTCTTTAACTTCCAACAACCTGGCTCCGAACTTCATTCCAAAGTTGATGCTTCACTTCCTAATTGCCAAATCCAACATGGCCTCTCTTCATGTCTCATTCTTCTTGACCACCAAACAGTCTTCACAATGCACCCCTTCCTAGGGTCTCTTCCTACCTCTACGCTCGTGAGGTATTTTGTTTGGAAGCTAGCATAACCTCCAATCCCTGTATTATCATTTTAATGATTTATATAGTTTGACTTATTTACTCACTCATTTCACTCGATGTTTACTGACTATCTAGGCAGAGGGCTGGATGCAAAGGAAATAAGCGTGAACACAGTAGAGCAGATGCCTCCTTGATGGGAGCCTCTAATCCAATGAGAACTACAGAGACTAAAATAGAAAATTACAAGCAAGCAGATGTGGCTCAGGCAACTGGGCTCCCGCCTACCACATGGGAGGTCGCTGGTTCGATTCTGGTGCCTCCTAAAGAAGACAGCAAACTGGAGTGACAGGCAAGTGTGGCAAGCTGACACAAGAGACACAAGAAGAAAAAAACATAAGACACAACAAAGCAGGGAGCAGAGGTTCCTGGTGCCTCCTAAAGAAGACAGCGACCTGGCGCGGCAAGCTGGTGCAACAAGATGATGCAACAAGAGACGTGGGGAGGAAAAACAGAATGAGAGACACAACAAACAAGGGAGCAGAAGTGGCTCTAGCGATTAGGCACCTCCCTCCCATATCAGAGGTCCCAGGTTCGGCTACCATGCCTCCTAAAGAAACAAGAAAGACAGACACAGCAAGTGAAAAACAACAACGGGGTGGGGAGAAATAAATAAATTAAATAATTATTAAAAAACAAACAGAAAATTACAACAGAGTGTGATTAATGCTGTGGGGAAGTTTCTGTTTTCTTCTCTTGCTAGATTTCAAGCTTCTTGAGGACTTGCAATATTCATTTTTGTATTGCCAATATCTAAGATTGCATTTGCTACCAAGTTGACACTTAATAAGTATTTTCTGAATAAATGAATGCATCGTTTGTATGAATAAATGATTGCATTGTGTGTGTCTATGTGTGTGTGTGTAGTACTGGCCCATAGTAACCAAGGTTGATGCTGTCTAATACCATCAGTAAATATGCGGGCTGAGTACACAGCTGGTAGCACTCTTCAAGGAAAAAATACTACTATTCATCTGCAAACTAAAATCCCAAATGTTTACGAAAAAGCCTTTCACTAAAAACAAAGTTTTTAATTAAAACAAAGTTTAATTAAAAACAAAGTTTAAAGTTCAAATTTCATTGGGGTAGGTCACACACTAACATGGATGCAATATTGCCCACATCCAAGTGATATCAGCTCTTTCCCGACATCAGTTTTCACAGAGCTGGAGCACTGTGTGTAGTGGGAAGGGTTGAGCAAAACTTCACGGAGAAGATGAAAGGAGATAGATGGAGAAGATTCAGTACCTTGACATTGATTCTTGTCCACTTCACTAAGTTGCCAATGGCTGGTCCTGACTCCCAAATTTCTACTCCAAAGGAGAGTAAAAAGCTGAGTTCTTGGGTACCAGGCTATAAACAACATGCTTCCCCCAAATACAGAGTTTGCGGGAAAATTAAGAGTCAGTAGAGCACGGTCATTTTGTTGTATGTTTCAGTATTTATTTCACAATAGGATCCAGATATGGAAGTATATATTTAATTCAGTTCAGCTAATCATTTATTAAATACCTTCTATATATACTACACTAACCCTGGTGTATGGTGTATGGTGGCTGAAAAAAACGAATAAATGGGATGCTCACATCAAAGAGTTTAAAATAAATTAGAAGAGGCAGTTATTCTGCTGCTCATTGTTTGGAGAATGACTGTAGGGAATTTTTTGCATAATAGTCCCCAAAGTATTCTGAACATACTTCTACAGTGTTTTTGTTTATTATATTGGATGGAAATTATTGCTTGGTATTTAATTTCACTAAACTGTTCCTCTCATTTTTTTCTGAGCACCTACTAGAACATTGCGGAGTGCTAGTGTAATAGATTTTAATGGGTGCTCTGGCCTAGTGTGAATCCCAAGAAATGTTTATACCAAGGGCTGGGTCTGAAAAACTGTCATTTTACAGCTTCTAGCAGATTGTTTCCCTTGAGGAAAAGATTTGAATTCCGTTTGGGGGAAAACACTTTAGAGGCTTTGTGAAGGTAAAGTGAAGGTAAAGCCCAGATCCTCTTCTGTAATAGAGACTGTGGATATAATATGGCTACAAGGAGCTTCAAATGCTTTGAATAATCACATAAAAGATTTCTTCACTGTGGCACAGAAGCATCTTGGTAGATTATCTGTTCTTTCAGAAAAGCTTTCTTTCCTGTAGGTGGATTTAAATTGTGTTGTCCCTGAAAGTCTCTCTTAGATACTGGGAGATGAGTGTGCTTTCTTCTAGAAGCAGTTTACCACTGGAGATCACTAGGGACTAGAGTTCACAGGAAAGACACAAACACCTCTTTCCTTAGAAAGACGAATGGTCTAAGATTACTGGAGCTCAAATGAGATTATATATTGTACAAAGATTGAATAAATCCAATTTGGAAAAAGTGCTATTGCTATCCTGAATTTTCTTGAGGACTAAAGAGAAAGACCACATCCCTGTGGACAGATATAGGACTGTCACAAAAGGGAACAACTGTTTCCACTGTCAATCTTTTTTTTTAACAAATCAATTTTATTGATACATATTAATAAAGCATATAATTCATCCAAAGTATACAATCAATGGTATCAATGTATTTGGTATAATCACATAGTTGTACATTCATCACTTCAATCATTATTAGAGCATTTTCATTATTTCAATAATAATAATAAACAAAAAACAGTCAAACAAGAAAATCCTTCACCTCTCAATCTCTTTATGTTTCCCTTGCTATACATAGTTGCTGTTTCTGGCTATTCTTGCATAATTATTTATTTATTTAATAAGCAGTTTTATTGAGATATATTCACATACCATATGATCTATCTAAAGGGTATAATCAGGGGAGCAGATGTGGCTCAAGCAGTTGAGCACCTGCTTCCCTCCACAGTCAGTCTTGCTAAAAGACTGAGAGGGGGGCAAGAAATAGAAATTCAGAGGGTTGAGAGTGTGACTGGGATGAAAGGGAAAGTTTTCCTCCCTCTTGGCCTGGAGGAAAGAAGGCCTGTGATCCAAATATAGATTTGTTCCAGGACTTTCCTGTTGAGGGAGGTAAACTGACCCCTGAAAAATGGTGACAGGCATAAGGCTGGGCAAAGAGGACTGTATACAAGAGTGGAGGCTTTTGGTCTGTGAATTCAGGGAGCCTTTATATCTAGTAATAATTGTGGTGTTCTCCATTTATATCTCTTGTTTTTGTCTTTGTTTTTTTAAATCTCCAAGCCATTAGTGAAGTCATGTAAACATCACAGCTGATTTATCACTGTGGGGAGTTGTGAGAGCACCTAGGATGGGATTTTGGGTTAAAGATGTACACGAAAGAGTAGCAGCAGTGGGCTGAAGAATGCCAGTAAACTATAAAAGGGTGGAACAGACAAAATCCAGGAAGCTAGTTAAGTCAAACAACAACTGGCTTGGCATTTGCCAGGGATTCAAAGAAATGCTTGAGAAGGGCAAGCTGGTACAATATTGGACTTCTCACATCAAGTATGCTAGAGTTTTGAACTATTTTGAATTGGGCAGTAAGCTGGGACATTTGAGTTACCTAAATATAAATAAAACTGGAATCTTTTATTCTCATTTGTCTTTATAGATCTAAAACCAAAAAGAGGCCTAGCACATGGTGCTCCATAAATCTTTGACAAAATGAAATGTGCTATAATTAACTGAGCTAAAGTTCAGTTTCAGCCAAAAGGTGCTAGTTAATTTGGCCTTGTCCTACAAAAGGCCCAATAGTTGACTATCTATGTAGAACAATGTCTTTTCTGACACTCCTGAACATGTAAGTGGTCCTAGTAACCATCGCACAGAAATAAGCATAACAATCCCAATAATGGGAACAAGGAATGTTTATTTTTAATACCAGAATATTGATTCCAAATAAATATGTGCATTTCAGATAAAACTAGGATTGAAAATATCCTTAAATGTATAATATGTTACGATTCTATCAGTGTGCGAATATTCTCGCTGTCCTGATTTTGTGATAATCAGGGTAGGCTAAACATTCGCTATATTAGAAACCATGCATGTGTCCCCAGACCTAGTTTTTCTCCCTAGGTCTGGTTTTTGGAATGCTGGTGATAAACTAAGCCTGATTTATTATATGACCATCCTGTATGGGAAAGACTGTAACTTTGGGTATATTTGGTCAACCTTAAGAGATATAGCAGGGGGACAGATGTGGCTCAGGTGGTTGGGCGTCTGTCTCCCATATGGAGGGATCTGGGTTCTACCCCTGGAACCTCTTGGTAAAAATTTAAAAAAGAAAAATATAGAAGGCATGTGGGCCACCAGGCCCCGTGCGCGGATGCGCTGCCAAGCCCCGCAAGCCAAGCAGCAAGATGATGACATAACAGGAGAGTGACAAAAGGGAGAGCCAAGATGAGACGCACCGAAAAACCAGGAACTAAGGTGGCGCAGGTGGTAGTAGGACGCCTCTCTCCCACATTGGAGATTCCGAGGATTGAATCCCAGTGAAGACAGGAGGAGATGGATGAGAAGAGAGGGCAGGAAAAGGACACAAGA
>JAQZBX010002256.1:23481-62254 GCA_029593785.1 Cabassous unicinctus
ATGCAGGGTGTTTGTGGGGGGGGGGGTGATGTGTGGGAGCCCTGTATGATGTTATGCATGTTTGTTTTGTAAGATCCTGATGTTTACTGAACACTTATAGTTTATGTATGTTCATATATGAATGATATACTTCAATAAATTGTTTAAAAAAATAAATTCAAATGCAAAAAAAAAATCTATTAATTGCAGCTCATAGAAAAAAAAAGATTCTATCAGTAAAAGAAAATGTATATTTCTTATTACAAGAATAAAATGTAATAAGGGTAATTATGAAAGCTGTTGATTTTATGTAAAAAACAATCACTAAATTTTTCAATCAGTTGACTAGAGAAATCGATTGATAGATAATTCTAGAACTAGCTAAATAACTAAAGAGAATAAATTTTTTGATGTATATTGATAAACAGCTAAATAACAATATTAAGTAGAAAAATATACTTTTGATTATATCATAATCTCTACAGTGCTGTACTAACTTTCATGATATTAGACAAACAGCTTTCAAGCACTATATTTAATTTTTAGTTATTTAATTGCATTAGGGCATGAACCTTTCTTTTAAAAAAAGTCCTATTTGAGAATTCTTATCTTCTTTGGGTGAATTAAAAATAAAAGGCCAGCTTTGCTACCCCAAAGTTATTATCTCAAGGAGATAATAATTTAAAATATTTGAACTCATATTTTGTGATAGAATTTTCTATTCCCACATCTCAACAGTTATATTTAATGATGGCATTCAGCTTTAGCCTTAGCCAAATATTGATTCAAACGGCTTTTGGCATTCAACCAGAATGTGTGGATGGTTCTCTTCTAGTTATAGGAAAGAGCAGTGCTTATTGACTGGGCCACACACAGCCTTCTTTCGAGTGAGCAAGTCTGGATTCCATTCATCCTCTGCCCTGCCTGGCACAGTTGTGCAGCATGAATCAGCAGCATAACACGGGAGAACAAACTTTAAAACACAGCCAAGTAAAAAGGCCTGTGCAAGGGCAGACATTGCAGCTCTGTTTCTCCCCCTACCATTGCCAGGGCAAGGCTACAACTTTGAAAACTTTTCTAAGCAGACCTTGGAGCCATTCCAGCAATCAAGAGCTGAGTCTGTCTGAACCCAAAACAAACTCTCCTGATACCATGAGGTATGTGCTTTTGAACCTTCTGAGGGTGAAAGAGAATGCAGGCAACTCAACAGATGGCTCCACACAGGTCAGACCTGTCAACCAGGAAGTAATACTTCCAGTTCATTGAATTCTCCAGTCATCTTAAGAAGTTTACAATTAAGAGTATTTTCTGGTTCTTGCTAGGTGGAAAGTAGCTTAATGTATGATTTATTTTCAATCATAGTCGCTATATATACCATCTAAATACAATGTTACATTATATTATAAATTATATAATATGTATATTACACAATAAAAGTAGTTTGTATCAGTCTAGAAATTTTGGAAAACACACACACACACACACACACACACACACAAAGATTGGGGGAAATCCTCCATATTCCTACCAAAGATAAACACATTTTGTTATGCTTATTTCTAGGTTTTTTAAATATACATGCTGTTTTCACAGAGTCTGGTTAGACTACACTATTCACTAAGAGTTCAAATATGTAAATATATTAGAGCTGAGCTTCTAAATTGATTATATTTACCTGCAATTGATTAATAAGCAGTCAATTTTTCTTTTCCTCTAGTATGGATCACTTGCAACTGTAAGAAGTGTTCTGAAGAAGACAAACATGGTGCTGTGAATGCCTTTTACAGGAGGACTGTCCTTGTCAGGGCAGTCTGAGGAAGGGATGTTTGAACTAAGAGCTACAGAATGAATTGGAGTAGAGGGAATAATATTCTAGGAAAAGTAGAGTGTGCGTACCAGGTCAGAAGCAGGAGGAAGATGGCAGATAGGAAAGAACTGGAAGCAGCCCAATCCATGTAGAGCAGAGAGAGCAAGGGGGAAAGGGATGAGAAAAAAGACTGGCGAGCTAAGTAGGGGCCAATACACACAGGCCCTTGCATTGGTCTAGAGAAGCTAAAAAGTGTTTTAAACCATGGGATTGATACGATCAAATTTGAGATATGAAAAGATCACTCTGGTTTCACTGTGGATAAAAAATGAGGTATAGAGTGGGGAGAGTGCTACATAAATGTAGAGAAGTTCAGAAACTATTACAGAAATCTTGACTTCTGGTCAACCAAAATGGCAGTGTAGGATGCTTCTAGGTTCTATACCCCTAAAGAACTTTGAAAAACTAGCAAAAAACCGGCAGATCCATCTTCCTCAGAACTCCAGCAAACAGTTAAAGGGTTGCAGTAACAGGGCAAGCACCAGATCAAGAAAACACCGCATAAACCTGGTAGGAGAAGCTTGTGGTACCCTTGCTGGCCACTACCCTAACCCCTCCACTGCACAGCGTGAAGCCAGCCTGTGCTCTCATTGTGGGTCACTGTCCATGTTCCAGAGGGAGTAGTGTAACCCCTATGTGCATGCTGGTCTGCCTGTATGTTGGTGCCAATAGGGAGTGGGGCAGCCTGAAAGGCAGAACCAGAACACTCATCCTACCACAACTTGCTCTGCAGACAGAAGCAGCTTGCAGATAATTATAGCAGTGTAACAATCAAATAGAAGGGGTCTGTGGCAAAGGATTGCTGGCTTTAAAATACAATAGAGCATGGGGGGGGCGGGGGGAGTCTGCTTATAATGGAGTAGAATGGGCATTCCAATCTCTGTAAAAGGGAGAATACCTAACACCATGAGCACATACCAAGGTCAAGATGCAGGCTCAGAAAAGACAGACCAGACTCCACATTTTCATCTCAGGCTGATTTTCTTAGTAGGAGGGCTAAACTCTGAAGGAGAGCACCAACCAACTCAGAGGCAATTTGCAGCCTGTGAAAGACTTTTTTTTTACTTTGGACTATTTGTTTCTGTTATCTCCTAGCACTCAAGGAAATCTCTTGTCATATCACTAGCTGGATACAAACTTAAAGAATAGATAGTTCAGAAACTAAATTCCAGAGTTAATACATTACAATAGTAAAATGCACAGTGTGCAACAAAAAATTACAAGACAAACAAACAGGAAATGATGGCCCATCCAAAGGAACAAGAAAAAACTATCAATGAAGAAGACCAGACTTTGGACATAAAATAAAAAACTCAATAAAGATACAGAAATTATAAAAAGGAACCAAACAGAAACACTGAAGCAGAAAACCACAATAACTGAAACAAATAATTCCTTACAGAGTTAAAACAGCAGACTGGAACTGGCAGAAGAAATAATCAGTAAACTCAAGATAACACAATTGAAATTATTCAGGCAGAGAAGCAGAAAGAAAAAAGAATAAAGAAAAGTTAACAGAGCCTAAGAGACCTGTGATACACCATCAAGTACACCAATATACACATTATAGGAATTCCAGAAGGAGAAGAAAGAGAAAAAGGGGCAGAAGAAAATTCAAAGAAATTATGGCAGAAAACTTCCCATACTTAATGAAAGGTATGAATATACATATTCAAGAAGACCCAAGAAACTCAAACAGGATAAACTCAAAGGGAACTACAAGCAGACACATTACAGTCAAATTTATGAGTAACAAGAATAACAAGAGAGTCTGAAAACTGAAAGTGAAGAGTGAAATGTCATGTACAAAGGAGCCCAATAAGAGTAAGTGCCAATTTCTCATCAGAAACCAGGGAGGCAAGAAGGCAGTGTGATGAAATATTTAAAGTGCTGATAGAAAATAATTACCAACCAATAATTTTCTATCTAGTGAGTCTTTTAAAAATGAGGGAGATTAAGATATTCTCAGATAAACAAAAGCTGAGGGAGCTCATCACCACTAGACCTACAATGCTAATTGGAGTTCTTCAGACAAAAGAAAAGGACATTAGACAGTGGACCAAAGAAGCATAAAGAAATAAAGATCTCCAGTAAAGGTAACCATATGGGTAATTATATATGTGGTACTACTGTATTATATTTTTGGTATGTAAATCCACTTTATGAATAACAGACATATGTAGAACACTTCACCCAACCACAGCAGAATATACACTCTTCTCCAGTGCACATGGATCATTCTCTAGGATAGACCATATTTTAGGTCACAAAACAAGTCGCAAATTCAAATACATCAAAGTCATAAAATGTATTTTCTCCATGCCCAATGGAATGAAGCTAGAAATCAATGAAAGAAGATCTGGAAAACTCACAAATATATGGAAATTAACACTTTTTTTTTTTTTTTTTTTTTGGAGGTACCAGGGATCAAACCCATGACCTCGTATATGGAAAGCAGGCATTCAACCACTGAGCTACATCCGCTCCCCAAACAACACACTTTTTTTGTTTTTTGCTTCAAGTGTATTTTTTATTTCTTTCATTGTGCTATTCATCATCATCATATCTGTTATGTTTATATGCATGTTTACAATTTCTTCAGTATGTTCCTCAGTGTCTTCTTTTAATATATTTTTATTTATTTTTAAAAGATACTTAGATTACATTAAATGTTACATTAAAAATATATATAAGGGATTCCCATATGCCTCACTCCCCATACCTCCCAATTTTTTCCACATTAACAACTTCTTTCATTAGTGTGGTACATTCATTGCATTTGATGAACATATTTTGGAACATTGCCACTAAGCATGGATTATAGTTTACATCGCAGAACAACACACTTAATCACAAGGTAAATTAGGAAATATCTTCAGGTGAATGAAAATGAAAATGTAACACATCAAACTTATGGGATGCAGCAAAGGCAGTACTGAAAGGGAAATTTATTGGTCTAAATGCATATAACAAAAAAGAAAGATCTCAAATCAGAGACCAATCCTCACACTTGGAGGAACTAAAAAAAGAGGAAACCAACACAAAGCTAGCAAAAGGAAGGAAATAACAAATATTAAAGAGGAGATAAATAACATAGAGAAAAAAACAACAACAGAGAACTCCACCCTAATACCAAAGCCAGATAAAGATACCATAAGAAAATTACAGACCAATATCCCTTATGAATATAGATGCAAAAAATCTTCAACAAAATACTAGTAAACATCACATTATAAGAATTATACACTATGATCAAGTGGGATTTATCCCAGGAATGCAAGGGTGGTTCAACATAACAAAATCAATTAATGTAATACATCACATTAATAGAACAAAGGGAAAAAAATCACATTATCATTTCAATTGATGCAGAAAACGTAATTTAACAAAACCCAGCATCCCTTTATCATTGGTGTTTCTATACCCTAGTAATGGCAATCTGAAGTAGAAATCAAGAAAAAAATTTCACTTACAAAAGCAACTAAAAGAATCAAGTATCTAGGAACATTTGCTATTCCTAGATATTTGATATCCAGAAAACTACAAAACATTACTGAAAGAAATCAAAGAAGATCTGAATAAGTGGAAGGACATTCCATGTTCATGAATTGCAAGGCTAAATATTGTTAAGATGTCAATTCTACCCAAAACGACTTACAGATTCAACACAATCCCAATCAATATTTCAACAGCCTTCTTTGCAGAAATGAAAAAGCAAATCATCAAATTTATATGGAAAGGTAAGGGACTCCAAATACTCCAAGTCATCTTGAAAATGAAGAAATGAAGTTGGAGGACTCACACTTCCCAATTTTAAAACTTATTACAAAGCCACAGTAATAAACACAGCAGGTACTGGCACAAAGACAGACACATAGACCAATAGAATTGAACTGAGATTCTGAAATAAACCTTCATATCTATGGCCAATTGATTTTTGAAAAGGGTATTAATTCTGCTCAATTGGGAAAAAATAGTCTCTTCAACATTGGTGTTGGGAAAACTGGTTAGCCATATATAAAAGAATAAAGGAGAGCCTGTGGCAGTTTGATAATATTTATGAATTCCAAAAGAGATATTGATTATAAACTTGTACCCTTTGATTGTATTAGATTCAGCTGAGACATCTGATTAAATTATGTTAAGATTAGGGCTTTGATTCAACCACGTCATTAGAGTGTGACTCAGCATTGAGTCCTAGCCACCTTGGGCTGAGACAGGAAGTCTCATATGGAAGTAGACACACAGGAGAACACAGAGGAATAGAGACAGCTTCATAGACAGAGGCCCTGAGAAGAGATGAGCCTGATAGCCTATAGCTGCAGCTAAGCCCAGAAAGAAACAAGCCCCAGGGAGAGAGATGAGCCTTATGCTGGCCTACAGCTAAGATCAGAAGAAGCTGGGACCATGAAGCCTTAAAAGGAAGAAGGCTGAACCCTTGCAGACATCGCCCAGCATCTTGCTTCAACACATGGCAAATGATTCTGGGTGAGAAAGTACCTCTTATGGTACCTTGAGTTGGACTCTTTAGGGCCTTGTGACTGTAAGCTTCTACCTCAAATAAATACCCTTTATAAAAGCCGAAGGAAAAAAAGAAAAAAAAAAAAAAAAAAAAAAAAAAAAAGCCAAAGATTTCTGGTACACAGAGGAAGAGAGACAGCTCATTAGACAAAGCAGAGGCCCCTGGGAAGAGAGATGGGCCTAATAGTCTACAGCTGACCTTGTGAAGAGACCAGAGCAGCTGAGCCCCGAAAGAAATGAGCCCTGGGGAAAGACAAGCCTTATGCCAGCCTAAGCTGAGATAGGAAGAAGCTGGACCCATGGAGCCTTAAGAGGAAGGAGGAAGGCTGAACCCTTGCAGGTGTCACTCACCATCTTGCGTCAACACGTGGCAACAGACTCAGAAAATACCTCTTACAGTACCTTGAGTTAGACACTTAGGGCCTTGTGACTGTAAGCATCTACCCTGGAGGAAAGGTTGGAAACCATAAGCTTCTACGCCAAATAAATAACCTTTATAAATGCCAACAGAATTCTGGTAGTTTGCATCAGCACCCCTTTGGCTGACTAATACAGGGCCCCTATCTCACACCATATACAAAAATCAACTAACATGAATCAAAGACCTAAATATAAGAACGAAAATTATAGAACTCCTAGAAGAAAATACAGGGAAACATCATCAGGACCCCATGTTAGGCCAGTTTCTCAGTCTTTATACCACAAGCATGAGTAACAAAAGAAAAAATATATATAAATGGGATTCATCAAAATTAAAATATTTTATGCATCAAAGGGCTTTATTATGAGAGTAAAAAGACAACCTACTGAATAGGAGAAAATATTTGGAAACCACCTATGTGGTTAAGGATTTTACATCCAGAACATATAAATTCTACAACTTAACAACAGTTAGACAACTCAAGAAATGAGCAAAGGCTTGAGTAGATATTTCTCCAAAGAAGATATACAAATGGCCAGTAAGCCCATGAAAAGATACTCATCATCATTAGCCATTAGGGATATGCAAATCAAAACCATACCAAGATACCTTTTCACACCCACTAGAACGGCAACTATTTTTTTTTAAATGGAAAATAACATGTTAGAGAATATGTGAAGAAATACAAACACGTGTATATTGTTGGTGGGAATGTATACTACTGCAGGCACTGTGAAAGACAGTTTGAGGGTTCCTCAGAGAGTTAAACATAGAATTATTACTCAGCTATTCCATTTCTAGTTATCTACCAAAAGATCTGAAAGCAGGGATCTGAGCAAATATTTGCACACCTTTGTTCTTAGAGGCATCATTCACCATTGCCAAAAAGTGGAAGCAACCCAACTGTCCATCAACCTATGAATGGATAAAGAAAATGTGGTATATAATACAACAGAATATTATTCAACCATAAAAAGGCATTTAGTTCTGATGCAAGCTACAATATGAATAAACCTCGAAGATATTACGTTGACTGAAATAAGCCAGATACAAAAGGACAAGTATTGTATTATATCACTTACATAAAGTAATTTCAATTTGCAAATTCACAAAGTCAGAAACTAAAATACAGGTTGCCTTTGGGGGTGGGCATGCTTAATTAATGCTTAATTGGTAGAAATATGTAGATAGGCTCACTAAATGTATATACATTCACAAGAATGTTCATAAAAGCACTATTCATAACAATCCCAAACTGAAAAGTACCTAAATGTCCATTAACGGTAGAATGGATAAATTCATTGTAATATATTCATATGCACAAGGGAACAACATGTGATTCTGGATGGTTTACAATTACCTACAACAATATGGATGAATAACGATAATACCGAGCAGAAGAAGCCAGATCGAAAGGTTACAAATCGTATGCTTTCATCCATTTAGATGTAAGAGGAGGAGATGCCGGAGTCAGGCTCCGGCAGCGAGTTCAATTCCAACCTCCTACGGAAGGAGGTTCGGAGGAAAAAGTAGGGCATTGTCTCCAAGAAGTTCCGGCTGGAGGACCAGCCCTGGCTGCTCCTAGACAACCGCAAAGCGAGCAGGCAGAGAAGGGAGGTTAAGAAGGGGGTTTGTGATGGAGAACAACTTCCTACTATATCTTCAAAGGCCCATCGGGCCTTTGAAGCCTTGCCAGTCCACAACTGGTACGATTTCACACCGCTGGCCCGACACCGCACATTCACTACCGAGGAGGTCGAGGGGGAGTGGGAGAGGAGGAACAAGGTCCTGAACCACTTCTGCATCACGCAGCAACCACTGCTCAAGGACCAGGGTCAGGACGAGGAGGAGGAGGAGAAGCGCGGCCACAAGAAGGCCAGCAAGCTGCGCACCCACAACCTCGAGGACGACCTGGAGATGTCCCAAGGCAGCGATGCCAGCAGCAAGGAGGGTGGCAGAGGCCCTAAGGACAAGAAGGCGGCACCGCCGGCTAAGGAGGGTGAAAAAGGGGAAGAAGGTGTCGGATGATGAGGCCTTCGAGGACAGCGACGACGGCGACTTCAAGGACCAGGAGGAGGATGTCTGATGGCTCCAGCAGTTCCCAGGACGAGATGGAGAGCAAGCCCAAAGCGATCCAGCAAGACGAGTGGGCCAAGGGCATCGACGAGCAGAGTGAGCGCAATACGGAGAGCGAGGAGGAGAAGGCGCCCAAGCAGTACCCGGAGGAAGAAGAAGGCCTCGACCCCGCAGGAGAAGCGGAGGAAAGAGAGCAGTGATGAGTCGGAGAGCTCGGAGGGGAGTGACGTTGACAGCGAGGCCTCCTCAGCCCTCTTGATCGAGAAGACGACGACCACGCACCCCAAGAGAGAGCGGAAGGAGTCGGGAGGCAGCTCGCGAGGGAACAGCCGCCCCGCCACGCCCAGCGGCGACAGACAAGCTCAAGCTCTAGCCAGGGAAGTGGGGTATTGAGGCTGAGGCTGGAGCCGGCGCCCACGAGCCTGTCCGGAAGTCGACGCCCAGTAGCGGCGACGCGTATTTGACCCAGAACGTCGTCCGCCGCTACCTGTCCCGGAAGCCCATGATGACCAAGGAGCTCCTGAAGAAGTTCCGGAGCCAGAAGAGCGGCCTGCGCAGCGAGCAGACGGTGATCGTGCTCGGCCGATCTTGAAGCGCCTCAACCGCGAGCGCAAGATGATCAAAGATAAGATGCACTTTGCCCTCAAGGAGTGAGGGCCGTCCCTACCCTCCCCCCCAACAAAAAAAACAAAATTATGTAAAACTTATTAATGCTGTTAGAAATCAGGGTTGAGAAAGCCTTGGTGGTGAGGGTGGTGATGAAGGAGTGGGTAATAACAAAATGAGAAGAAAATGGACTGGGAATGTTCTTTGTCTTGTTCGGTGCTGTTTGCGGGAACTCGTCAATCTGTACACCTACAATCTGTGTTTTTCTGTATGTATACTATGCTTCAGTAAATTTTTTAAAAGTAATGTGTTCAATGTAGAAAATTTTGGAAAATCCCCCCCACCCCCCAAAAAAAGCAAAGGAAGAAAAATAGTGCCCCTTCAAAACCCACCACCAGAGATAAACATTTTAATTTAGAGTATATTTTTCTAGTTTTCTTCTGCATAATTATATGTTTCTAAAAATCTGATTATGATACAAGCCATTTTGTACTTTTACTCAACATATGAACACCTTTCATGAATTAAATATTCTTTAGCATTAGTCCTAATTACTGCAGAATAGCCATTACACAGAAGAGAATTTAGCTTAATTAGGGTCGCAGTCATGGGATCAGGGAACTGCAGGAGGATAATGGGCAAGACCAAGGAATCTTAGTGAACCCCTAAGGCCTTGGTAGCCATGTGTCCCAAACAGCTTCAGATTTGAGGAGATCTATGACTGCCTGAAACCACTGCATTTCTCCTTGGATCCTGGAGATGGGTAATGTGGCAGAATTTTTTCCCCATTTTTGACTATTTTAAATGGAAAGATTATTTTGTATCATATCTTTATGCATATCCGTGATTATTTCCTTAGGATAAATTTTTTTTTAACTTTATTTTTAAAGAAGTTTTAGATTATAGAAAAGTTACATAGAAAATATAGGGGATTCCCATATACCCAACCCCCACCTCCTCTCACATTTTCTGCTATTAATAACATCTTACATGAGTGTAGTACATTAGTTAAAATTGATAAACAAATACTGAAGCATTGCTACTAACCATGGTCTCTAGTTTACATTGTGGCTTACACTTTGCACTGTAAAATTTTATAGGTTTTGACAAAATGTACAGTGGTCTGTATCTGTCATTGCAGTATCATGCGGAACAATTTCAATGCCCTAAAAATGCCCTATGTTCCACCTATTCTTCTCCCTCCCCTCAGAACCTCTGGTAACCACTATCTTTATATCAATGCTACAGTTTCTTCTGTTACTACAATAATAGTAAGTCTACTTTGGTCCATAGTTGAATTCTCCCTTATGTTTGTTCATTCCTCAATCTTGAGGATTTTGGGATGGTGATGCCTGCTCTGCTTCAGATTGAGAGGGGGCTTGATTTTATGGGACAGATGGAAGGAACTGTTTTGTTTGCAGTTGTAGATACTCTGCTTTTTGGTATGAGGGTTGTCCATCATTTTGTTAGTTGTCCTTAGGATAAATTCTTAGAAGTGGAATTCTTAGGTGCACTTTTGATATATTTTGCCAATCAGACCTCTAGAAAAGCTGCACCAATTTATACTTCCATCAGCAGGGTATGAGAAAGTTTATTTCCCTGTAGCTTCAACAATAGTGTGAAAGCTGTGTAAAGAACTCCTAGTCAATCTAACAAGCACAGCATGTTTTCAAGAACACTTATTTGATTACTAGTATAATTGGGCAGTTCTCATATACATATTGACCTTATGTTATAGCTTTTATTTGTGAATTTCCTACTCGTGACCTTTTTTTTTTCTTTTTCCAATTGCAGCTTGTCTCATTGATTTTAAGGGATATTTTTTGTACATTAAACATATTAACTGTCTCTCATATATAGATATGTTCCCATTTAATTTACCTTTCATTTTGTTCCTGATGATTTGAGATGTACTTAACTTTTTATTTTCAGATTACCAAGCCTATTCACCTTTTCATTTATGCTTTCTGCCTTTAGCCTAAACAAAAATCCTTTCCTACCCCACATTATAGAAATTCTGGATTTTTCAAAATATATTTTGTAATTGCCACTGCAGTTTTTTAACATGATGCACAGAAGAAAAATGTATAGAAGTATAGAAGCCTAAAAGCCAATTACAATCCTTCTTAATGTTGTTAAAACTTATAGGACAATTGTGTAAATGGCTATGTCCATCCTTAGGTGGTTACACTGAAGGTCAAGTAGGAGGGCCTAAGATAACAGAAGGAAAGATTCTTGTTAGACACTGGTAAAACATTCCTTCTGAAAGACTGTAGTGATGAACCGTCCTCCTCTTCAACTCCTTGAAAAGGAATGGGCTGTATCTTTGAGACCATTCCAGTGTAATCTTATCAGAGGCAGAAGGCTACCCAGTTTCCCTTATAGTACTCTGATTTTATGTCCAGTAAATAACCTCAGTTCTGGATTTTCTGGTAAATTTCTTTCTTTACTTCACCTACAAAATTGGAATATTAAAGGTTTGTCTATATCTTCATTCTGAAAGCTAAAAGATGAATTGCTGTGAAACCCTGAACTGTCAGATAAAGAAATGGCTCTATAATTAATTCACTGGAACAAATCTTAGGTAACATTTATCATTTTTCTTTCAAAAGTCAAAGAAGTTGAATTAATTTATGCAGCAGAGGTAAAGTTTCAACATCTGCTGGATATTAAAATATATAAAAAGGATACCAGCTTTTTTCTAAGTATTTCAGCCCTAATGACTACTTATTCCGATTAAAAGGGTAACTTTTGACAATATCATTTTCAGTCTTTTCTGTTATAATGCTTTAAAACTTACTGTGAAAGAATTGGAAATGCAATGCTGTACCATGTATATGCATATACACACACATTTAGATAAGAGTTAATATGGAGACATCAGTGAGTTTGTAGCTACAACCTACTGTGTGTAATTTTATCTGGTCCTTTGGCAGGGTCTTATCTTCCCTTGTAGTTACCCTATTATAAGCTACTGTCACTAATAGAGAACAAAGACATATACAAGGGATTGTGTTCATTGGGTCAAAGCACACAGCAAGGGTAACATGCTCAAGAGTAACATGAGAAGAAAGTAGCCATTCCCAAGGTTCCCTTGAGAATTTAGAATACCAGGTCAAGATTCAAAGCTGGAGGCTTTAGTGGGTATGATATGACTGCCAGGAAATGACCCTGCAGCCCTGTTGGAGAAATTAATCCCAAAGGTACAGCAAACAGAGGATGACCCAAATACTGAGAAGGAGGTCAGGTATATAAAAGACAATGATGAGAAGATCAGGCACAAAGAGTCAAATATCAAAGCAATTGAGATGGTCAGACGTCTGATTACAAGAGTCAGAATCATACTCCTCAGAAGGAAAAAGGAGAAAATGCCTTGTTGAAAATCAGTGTCATAATGTTTCTCAGGGCAAAGACCAACCCTCCAATTTTCAAATGAAAGAGGATGCTCCTGTGACCTCTTCATTATGTTATCACCCCGCTAATGGTTGGAATCAATGTAAATTAGAGAAGCCAGGTAAAGATGACCCAGAAAGGAGGTGTGCAGAAAGGGAGTCTGATGATGATAAAGTTGATTTTGTTTGAAATTTTAATTTATTGCCACTCCTGACTACCTGTTCTTACCATATTGATTTTCTTTTAAATGGTCTTTTGTCCCTTTAAAGTTAAATCTAAAAAATATTTCTTCACCAAACATATCCACTGCTTATGATGTTATATTTAATGACATTTAAAGTCTTTATAGTCTCACTTTCTCCTTAAAAGAAATGATTGTGATTTTGATTTACTTTTACTATTGGGAAATACTGAAAGAATAGTAAAAACCAAACTTATTTGTAGCCCCCTAAGAGTAATTGCTAAATTTACTCTATAAAATTTTCATGAAGTATACTTCCCCAACTGTCTTTATATAGGTTCTTAATTTTAGAGTCATTTCAGTTATTAAAGTCACTCTGATTTACACTAAGAAAAGACTTAGAAAAAGAACAGCCTGTATCCAGTTAGTTCAACCACTCAAACAGATGTTAGTATCTACTGGTGACTACATCAGACTGTAGACCAATTTCATGATTTTCAAATACATAATGGGTACAAGGTATTTTACATTTATCAGTAGCTGTCAATCACTTCATGCACTAGGGATTGTGAAGAAGGTTACAGGTGAGAAAGGGCAACGTAGAGACCAACTACACCTGGTTACATGGGATTTGCTAGTTCGAATTCTTGGCACACCATGTTCTCTTCAACATACAAAATTCATATGGTATTATACCACTAAGAAAAATTAAGAGAGGGCCACAAAGCATTTTGAAAGAGAGCATCCAATAATTCCCACATATGTCTGTCTGTTGAAAGATGCACTGATGCATTGAGTCATTTAAGTTTTTTGCTTCCTCTTTCCCTCTCCTCCTACATCAATGACCCAGATGAGGAATGTAAGCTACACTAAAATACTAAACACATATATAGTATATGTGAATAATTCTAAATGGGCTTATTTATGCCAAACACATGAGAATGTTTGAAAATTTGGGAGAGGTGTGAAATGAGAGTAAAGGGAATAAATAAATAGGAGAGGAGCCTCTCAGGAACCATTGGTGAGTGTTAACATGCCATGATTTGGGACATACAATTAACTCAACTCTCTACATCTGAGGTTAGAAGAAAAAGCAAAAACAATGTTTATTTTGAAACCAGTCCAATAATACTGTAGTATTATGTTCCATGACCACAGGCCCATACAAGTAAGATTCTTGAGTAGCTCCAAGTGGAGCATTCAAGAGCTCAGTCTGGTTTTGAAGAGAAAAAGGAACAAAACTCCATCTAGGGTTGCTAACCATGGATCTAAGCTCCTCCTATTTTATGCTGATTGGACAGAAATGAAGAGACAATTTTCACATTTGAAGAATTCCCTCTTTTGCCTTTTCTTAGATTTCTTTTCTAAGGCTCTTATGCTTGGTTGGACCAGTTCCATCCATCACTGACCTTGAATTAGTTCACATTAAATTGTCATTGACTGAGAAAGATATATTTGTCTGAAAGAAATGACTTTCTAATACAACTATCTTTAGCGCAGGTGGCATATCAGAAACACCAGCAAGTTTTTACCAAATCCCATTTTCCTAAATCCTACCCATGTAGACTCTGATTCAGTGATTTTGGCATTTGTGTATTTGGTGGAATGGGGAAGGAAGAAGTAAAAGTATTTCTTGGAATGCTAAGAAACTTGTGTGCTCACTTCGTACTGAGCATATATCCAGGGGTCACTTCCCACTTCCCGGTCCCAGCATATCTGATCTAAAGATGTTTAAGCCATTTGCCTACCAAGAACTGAAGGCCAGTACAACTTCCTATTGCACTATTCACCTGCTGAACAACCTACACACTCCCAGCTTTGTGTAGAAGAAAATGACAGCTCTGTCATCACAAGATAGTTAAGTGAGCTGGACATCAAATCCCTCTTCTGTAAAGGAAGGAAATTGATCTCGATGACCTCTAAAACACCTTCCTGTTCTAAAATTCCAAAAGTTTATATATCTTTGTTTTATTTTCTGTTTGCTTTTCTTACAGGGGGAAATTACAATATCCAACTTAAGATTATCAGCAAAATTTTATTGCCTTGGGAAAATGATCTGTTCTGATCCTACTGATCTGCAGCTCATCCTTCATGGAGAACCCAACAAATGCTGCTGTCAGTTCTGGGTTGCATAAAGAATACTCCCTCTCCTCTCACTTGGTAATTGAGTGGGAGGCAACAGGCAATATTTCAAAATGCAAACTGACATTTAATTATACAAAAATCTCCTTCCGTGAATACTTCTCTTGCCAGACTGATGCTTATCTACTTGAATGTGTTTCTTTTTGTTGACTCCTAGTTTTCCAGTTCTTACTGCGAACAACCAGAAATGAGCCCCAAACACTAGATTTTCCATCTCTCTACTTCCACCTAATAGAATCTTTAGGTGATATTGTCATTTGAAAAATGATGTTTCTTTTTGAAACTTATCTGAATCCCTGACATCCATACTGACATTCTTAATGTGCAAATATTTGCCAATATTTATATAGAGAGTATTTGTACAAATGTCACTTAAAAATTTAGGTGGAGATTATAGCTGAACATGGATGGAAATGAACCACTTTGTTTCAGCTAATTAGACACTGAAATGATTCAGCACAGAGATAAGCCAGAGCCAGGACTAGGGACTTAAGGGAACACCAAAAATCCAAGTAGTCAAGATAAATATTTTAAATCAGTAATAGTGCCATGGCAAGCCATATTAGAATCTGAAGCAAAAGGTAACATCCTAATATAGACCCTGTCTTTATTTAAACTTTTGATATTTTATTCATTATGGATTTTTTGTAATTTTAATTTTTCAAAAATATTGCATTAAAATATTATTTATCTTGATTGCTGAATTTGTGGAACCTCCTTTAAATTTCGCACTCAAGCAACTACCTCCCTTGCCTTAGTCCCACCCTAGGATAACTCTACATTCTAAGACACACACAAACGTTACTGCTCTACTGCTCTTATTCTTAGTAAAGAGGGACCTCTACAATAACTCTTAAGTATTTCTATTATAGTTATCATTTGTGCATGTGGTTTTTCTAATTGTACCATTTTAATAATTCATTCCAAGCAGCAACCTGATAAGTAGTCAATTGCCTTTTTAAAATTTTTATCATAGCACATTTGTCAATTTCCTTTTTACATAAGAGAAAAACGAAACCCAGAAAGGTGAAAATAATTTGACAAGGGACATAATGCAGTTAGCACCTTAAAATTCTTATGCCTCATATACATTGTCTTGTTAAAGGGGTAAACGCAAAAAAGGAGAAAAGAAAATGAAGAGAGAAATGAAGAAGAAAGAAAGATAGGGAAGAAAAGGGGATGGATACATAGGGATTTTCAAACCCAGTGTGACTAAGACTCAGCTTAAAATGTAATTTCTCAGGCCCACCCTCACCCAATTGAATTAAATAGACTGAGGGCAGAGCCCAGAATCTGCACTTTTAGCAAAGTAAATCAAGTGACTTTGATGTTCGTGGTCTAGGGACCACACCTTGAGAAACATGAATGATTAATCACCTATTTTTGCAGAAACTGGGTTATACATTCTCTCAAAACCTCCCCCCCCCACCCAAAGGTATTAATTAGTGTCCCTTTCTTTACACATGAGGGGAAAAAGCGCAAGATGATAAAGAAATTGCAACCTTATAGGTTGAGTAAGTGGAAAAAAATCAGAATTCAACCCAGATCTAACTTCAAATTTCAGTTTCCTTCCACTAAACTCTACGACTTCTATTGGAAAGAGGAAGGATACATCTGTTCAGTGAGTGCTACCATGTGCCAGTGATACCCCGATTGCATCAGTTAATCTGACTACCACTAAAGTGTTCCTGGTTCAGATCTGCAATGGCAGGCAGCTGGGGCGGAGATTAGCAATTTGCACAGGTGAATGGAAAAGGCATCAGAAGTGCTGGGGAGGAGGGGGAAGAAGAATAGCCCAGGAGGTAGGAGGAAAGTAATTTTTTGCATATGCAATGTGTGATGGTTAATTTCATGTGTCAGTTCCACTAGGTTATGGTATCCAGTTGTTTGGTCAAGCAAGCTCTAGCCTGATTGTTACTGTGAGGGTATTTCCTGGATTTGACTCATTAGTCAGTTGACTGCATCTATGGCTGATTACACGTACAATCAACAAAGGAGATTGCCTTCAGTAATGAAAAAAGTCTCATCCAATCAGTTGAAGGCCTTAAATGGAGAACTGATGATTTCAGTAGTCAGAAAGAAGAATTTCTCTCCTTCAGCCAGCCAGCTTCTCCCGGGGGATTCATCAAAACCTTCATCAGAGTTCCCAACTTGCTGCCTGCCCTACAGAATTCAGACTTGCCAATCCCCCTGTCACATAAGCCATTTCTATATTCCTATAATAAATCTCAAAATTTACATATATATACATATATATCCTGTCCGTTTATCTCTGGAGAACCCTGACTAATGCACAATGGTTTAACTGTAGTTTAAAATCCAAAATGAAAAGTATAACCATTATGTCAATGCCAGCTATTATATGAACAAGTGACATAATACATTTATAGTTATGACAATAATTTAGTTTGTTAAAGGAAGAACAAAATCTTGGATTGAGCTTGTTTTTTAGCTCTCTGGATTTATCGCCATTCTGCTTCTCTGTGTTGACTCCAATAACTGCCTTCTGTCTCTGATCCTTAAATCAAGCTGTTTTCCTGGGACAATTTTTTAGTCTCAAGTCATAATCTACTTAAAATCCATTTTCCTCAGGGAAATCATTCTGGTTTAGTCAATATCATCCTCTACTTGACACTGTAACCAAAGGTTAAGAATTAACAAATAATTATGATTACTAAATCATTTTATAGTTGCCTTTGTAATATAAAATAGCAAAGGTTAATACCTGAAAATACTGAAGCTAGCTAGAGTGGTCTCACCCCTGTTTATGGTTACTCAAGACTAAGGGTTCTTAACAAAGGGTTCGTGATCTTGAATTGAAATTCAAAAATAACATTATTCTTGTGGGGACATGTTGGTGTGGGTGTGATATATTTATTAAATAATACACAGTAGAGCATGGACTTAGTAAGGGGTCCGTGGTTTTCACCTGACTGGCAAAGGGGTCCATGGAACAAAAAAGGTTAAGAATCCTTGTTCTAGACTTAACCTTACCCTTGTGTATGCTTATTATTGTGATGATAATTCTAGATTGAATTTACCCTTGTTTATGGATTAGGCTCATCTTTGTGTATGCTTACTATTGGGTGGTAACTACTCCAACCTCCTCTGTTCAAAATCCATATGGAACCTTGTGACTGACCTCCACTCTGTACTTTCTATCCCAGAACCCTGATCTCTGATAATGCTTGTAACTTTGTGACTCACCCTGGTTTAGGGTTCATACGCATCTTGTTCAGCCCCTTAATGTTTATTAATGAAGGAACCTGTGTCTAGCTCCACCCCAATTATTCATTAGCACACTGACGTTATGAGATATTAGAATTTCTGCAGATCAGGGAGGCAGTTTTTTGGGGCAGTCTAAGGTGACTGACCTCCTTTGTGCAAATTCTCTCTTTGAAACCCCGGTGTCTTGATAATTGGCTTTAAAGATGCATCAGGAGAAAAGAACCCACTTTTGCTCAGTATCAACACCTCACCATTATGCCCACTGTATTAGTCAGGATTCTCTAGGGAAACAGAATCAACAGGAGATATCTGTCAATAGTCTGAGATTTTATGAGTCTCTCAGGTTACCATGGGGATGCACAAGTCCAGTTTCCACAGGCACGCTGCAAACCAGGGCCTCCGATGAAAGTCCAATGAAGGTCCTTGATGAGTTTCTGGGAGACGTTGGCTGTTTAAAGATGAGCTGGGAAATTCTCCCAGAATGCTTAAATCACTTCCCCTTTCAAGGCATTCAACTGATTGGCTAAAGTGTCACTCATTGCTGACAGCAGTCTCTCTGATTGATGTAGATGTAATCAGCCATCTATGCAGTAAACTCACTGGTGACTAAAGTCCGTAAATGTCCTTATATTACAATTAGCCCAGTGCTTGCTTGACCAAACAACTGGGCACAATTACCTGGCCAAGTTGACACATTAGCCTAACCACCACACCCACCCAAACTTCACTTGTGTTTACACCTTTAATATATAGTATATTTATTATTCATGTGCCCATACGTATATTGTTTGGTCTATTACTTATCTAGATCATGGCTAAATTTGTAAACAGGTTTTCAGTTTCTGATAGTGATACTGAGCAAAAGCAGGTTCTTTCCACCCAATGCACTTGAAAGACCAATTCCTGAGACACTGGGGTCTATTTTCTTATGCATAGCAAAGGAGGTGTGGCCTAACAGCCTGAAAACTGCCTCCCTCCTGGAACTTCGATAATCCTGATAGTTTTATAATATCCGGGCTGAGTAGTTTAATGAGTAATTGGGGTCAGGTTCTTCATTAATGAACATTAAGGGGCTGGATAGGATGGGGACGGGGTGAGTACAAAATGAGGGTGAGTCACAAAGTTATTACAATCACAAGACAATCATTATCAAAATCAAGGCATCTGGGGATAGAGGAAGTACAGAACGAGGTTCAGTTACAAGGTTTTTCTTATGGATTTCAAACAGAGGAGGAGGGAGTGGTTACCATTTCAATAGAAATGTTTCTATACAAGGGTAAGATCCTGGAATAATCATCATACTAGCAAGTCTTCGTTAGAAATGACCATACACAAAGGTAAGATCTGTTGTCTGGAATAATCACCACAATGTCAGGTTTTCAGTTGGAAATGACCATATACAAAGGGTGAGGTTGCTCTCTCCAGTTTCAGGAATTTCAGATATTAACCTGTGGCTATTTTATAATGTACTAGAAATAAAAGACATCTATATAATGATTCAATAATCATAATTACTTGTTAATTCTTAACTCTCAGTTGCAATAGTATCTGAATATTCTAAAACTTAATTACAGAAATTCTGTGACCTAATAACATGCTGCATACCATGAAAAGGTTCAAGGAGCATTTATAGCAGGGAGTGATAGTAAAAGAGCCATAATTTTATCGGTCAATAACTGAAATGCTATCATCTATAATTAATAAATTTTATCCCCAAAAGAATATAAATGTAAATGTCTAATATGTAAAAACCATTAGATTCTTGCTATTTCTCCAGGTCTGGTTGGGAGGAGAGAAGCATGAGATACAGTCTTGAGAAACTTACAATCTTGTTGGGAAGATAAAAACCAACACACCTTTTTCCATAGTCTTAGGCTAAGTTACCTTGAACAATCAAAATTCAGGAAAGCGGCACTAATGTGACCTTGAGAATCACCATGGATGAGATGATAACATAGCTGTATAGGAATGTGACAGGGTATAAATAAGAAATTGGGCCTAAAATACAGAGAGAGGTCAAGGCTGAAGTCACAGCTGGGGTGTCATCAGCCTAAAGACAGTAATTGAAGTCATGAGACTATACAGTGGCAGAAAGTACATGTGAAAGGGAGTCTTAAAATGATGAGGGAATAAGGAATAGGAGAGAACCAGAAAAGGAGATCTCACATCAAAGGATTCTGGCTAAGAAAGGAAGATGCCAGTGGCGGCAACTAAAAAATATCTTCTAGAAAGAAGAGATTTGAACAACTTTTTGAAGATAGAATACAAAGAGCTGTGGCTAAGAAGGCTAAAGACAAGAGAGGAATAACTCTGGCCGTGAATTCCTAGAAGGAAGTAGGCATGGTGTGTATAGTATAGTGGAAGACAAAGCTTTAGAGGGAAGAAAAAGCCTGTGTGTGAAGATATGGATGCAGAGAATTGTTGGGAAAAGTTAGAGGTATATGAAGGAAATTATTCCAGATGGTATCTAGCATTTTCATTATGTGGGAGGTGAGATAAACTTCTAAAGGCAAAGGAGGGAGTAGGGGTAGATGAGAATGTCCTGGTTAACTCTGGTGGCAAGTTTTATAGGGTGTCATTGCCATCATCATGTATGTGTAGCATGTATTATAAATCTTACAGAAAGAGATAGTGTCAACTTCTTCATAGTATGTAAATAATATGAAGTCTGGATATTTTTAAAGATCTAGAAAGAAATCCCACTTTTCATCTACGGAGCATTTCCTATTTTAACTGAATTTCTCTATGACCTTCCTCATATTAGGAAGCCAATCAACAACTGCATAGTAAGTGAGAAGCATCTCCAGGAATAAAGGAAACGTTTGGATTTAAACTGAAGGAAAATTATAGACCACACCAACCTATCTCTCTCTTTCCCCATGAAGCAAATACTATGAAACATTTAACATAGTTATCCTTGCTAGGGTTATAGGAAAATCTACCCACACAAAAGTGGGGGAAAAAAAACATTTTAAGTTTGAAGGTCATGTTCTCTTGAACCAATCTTGGGGAAATTTGCAGCAAATTTCTAAATAATCACTGGCCAACTAGGAGCTCAGATTCCTAATTTTTTTTCACCTTCTTTAAAGAATTGCTTCATTATGTTTTGTATTTATTATTCACTTGAGGAAAAGTGTCCAAGTTGCCTATCGCCATTTCAGTGAAGATAATGGAGATAAAAGATGTCTGGATCAATCAAGGCTTCTCAAGACTCTCTCTACGGTTTTACATGTGTGGAGTCACACATCTAACTGCTTGAAGCACAAAAACTTATTTTACTCACCCTTCCAGGCTACTACTTTATCAATAAAGCTTCAATTATCACAAATTAGAGTAGCTCCAAGAAATGTAAAGGGTCACATTACAAAAGATTTTACTGCCTAGAGGTTTTAATTTACTCACCTGGAAATTACTTATGTAAAATGTTTTGATAATCCACAGATGATTCCAACATTCAACTTTTAAAAGATTTCATAAAGTTCCTAGGATCAGATGAGAGAGTTAGCCCCCTGGGGGAAACATCAGGGTTTTATCCAAGGGCTCTTTTCATCTCTTGTAATAGAAATGCCACTTCTTTCTTACTGTAGGTTTTTCCCCTCCTTTGTGCACATGCATGATAACGAGAAGGTCTCATTTTAGGACGTCCCATCCACTCCCCAGCTAACAGCAGCACTCTATCTGAATATACTATACTAAAGGAAACTGCCCTGGAATAATTAAGAATAATATTAAAACAAAAATTGTGCGCTTTTCACCATCTTGTGGGTAAGGGGAACAGATTGACTCATTAAAGATTCAAATAATGGTGGGTATTGCCTTGGAGCAGGCTGACTAGATTTGGAGTTTCTTATTTAGCTAAAATGCAAATTATAATCTCCCCCCAAAATGGGCAGAGTACAGATCAAGAAAATGGAAACACATATATGACAGCAGGTACCGTCACTCAAAACCTCCCTTCCTATTAACTGTACAAACAACAGAATAAGGGAGAGCACGCCAGCAAGGAAAGCCAAAAGGGTTGTGTTGCAAGCCTGACTCCATTCTCTGCTAGCTGCATCTTGGTTGAAGATATTTAATGTCTCAGCATCATCTGAACAATGAGGACAGTAGAATTTCTTCATAGGATTCTGGTAACTTTTAAGCAAGCTAACACATGCAAAGTGACTAGAACAAGTTAAATAAATAACTTATTTAACAAGTTATTAAATACACATACCTTGGTATTTAATAAATGTTAACTACTCTTATAAATGTACTTTTGGGAATGCAGTGATGAAATTCATAACCTGAAGCCCTTCTTAATATAACTATTTCACAGAAATGACTATGTATTTTCCTAATATGATCCCTGAGATTGGTCTTAAGTGGCACTATTATTTTTTCATTTTATTATAAAAATTTTTAAACATACATAAAAGTAGAGGATGGTATGGTTGATTCCCGGATTTGACAATTATCTTCTTATGTTTCACCTATATTCCCTGCTTCTTCTTCCCCCAACATACCGTTTTGAAGTAAATCCCAGAACTAATCTAATTTCATCTGTAAATACTTCAGCATGCCTCTAAAGGGATATTTTTTAAAAAACATAGCCACAATACTGTTATCACACTTTTTAAAAAGTAATTCCTCAAATATCCAGTCAGTTTTCAAATTTCCTCAACTGTTGCAGGCAAGTTTTCCCCCCACTAACAATTTGTTAAATCAGGATCCAAATAGGTCCACAAATGGCAATTGTCTTTCAAGATGATTTTAGTTTATGATTCCCCTTCACCTCTATTTTTTTTCCTTGCAATTTATTTGTTGACAAAACTAGGTCCTTGGTGCTTTAAGAGTTTCCAGTAGGCTAGACTTTGCAGATTGCATCCTTGTGGTGTCTTTTAATGCATTCTTTTTCTTTTCTTTTCTGAAAATGGTAATTAGATCTAGAGACTTGATCAAATTTAGGTTTTATTCTTTGTCAAGAATACATCACCATCCCCAAATCCTCAAGACTGGGGAATGAACAGTGGACTAAAGTAGACATTATTATTCTACTATAGATTTATTATTATTCTAGCAATGGAAGAACTCTTATCATTGATGTAAAGGCAGTGGCCACGAGAGGTTCTGAGGGATGGGAGAGGGAAGAATAGGTGTAACATGGGGGCATTTTGGGGACATTAGATTTGTCCTGCATGACATTGCAGTGACGGATACAGGCCATTGTATATTTTGTCATAACTTACAACATTGTGGGGGACAAAGTGTAAACTATAAGGTAACCTGTAGTCCCTGGTTAGTAGCAAGGCTTCAGTATGTGTTCATCAATTGTAACAAATGTACCACACTAATGAAGGATTTTGTTAATGTGGGAAAGTGTGGGAAGGGGAGGGAGTAGGGCATATGGGAATCCCTTATTTTTTATGTAACATTTATGTAATCTAAAGCTTCTTTTAAAAAAATTAATTAAAAAAAAAAAGAATACAACACAGGTGACATAGTAGACGTCCATCAGGGGGCACATGATGACTTCTTGTCTCTCTTTTTGGATGTTAGCAGCTACTGGTAGTCATTACTTCAACCCATTATTGCAAAATGGTAATATTCAAATTCTATCATTCTTTATTCATTTATTAGCTAGTATGCTCCTATAAAAACACCTTCTCATCAGCTATTGATTATTCTGAATTACAGGTTTTATAGAAAAGACAGGAAAATCACTTCATTTTCCCTTAATTTCAAAAAAAAATTAGTTGGTTTCCTAGCATCTTCATCAGGTGATCATTGAAGGCTCTATTTTTTTTTAAGTATCATTATAAACTCCTGGATTTTAACATAGCTGATGTGTTTCAATCCATTACAGATATTACTCTAATTAATGATCAAATCATTCTATCTTTGGTCAATAATAGCCTCTTCAAGTTGACTACTGAGTCCTTTTGACACAAATCTAGCAGTCTTTAGAACTTCCTTGCTTTCCACCTTGTCTTTTATTTCCTGTCTCAGCCCTCAAATCAACCACCTCCAAAGACCCTGGTTCTTATAGTGAGAAATGGCATTAAGATAGCACAGTCCTGGTGTTGGGGTGCTCATTGCTAAGCTATTAGTCATTGTTTCTGGGACTTTCCAGAGGACAGAACGAGGAAATAAATTTTTTAAAATAAAATACATCAGACGTTCTTACTGATATTGTAATTCAAATAAAACAGACTTCTATTAACCTCATTGATCTTCACTGATCTTACTTATCTTTATTTGCCTTCTCCAATGCCCCAAATTCCAGTTACGTAGCACACCAACATAATTCCTCATCTGCTTTATCTCACAATATCAGTCTTGGGATCAAAATATGATTACTCCCTAAAACAATACACTTACTGTAAATAATTTTAAATGTTTTTGCATTTGTTTTTGTTCTTAGGGTGTACACCCTTACGTATGTAAGGTCAGATTACTGTGTTTTTAAAGTTTTGAACATTTCTTCTCTATGTGGTTGTCCCACAAACTTGTTAAACAGTTCTTTGTTTCACTTTTAGGGATTGCATTTAGGGATTGCTTATTACATTTACTTTTATTCATAATTAAGTAAAATATTTACATTGTTCCTAAATCTAATCTAAAACACAAGGTATATGCAGGGAATGCTAACTTAGTATCTACTTGTTCCCTCCTTCCCTTATGAGAATCATGTTTTATATTTAAAGGTTTGTATATTCATATTTTTAATATAAGCAAATTCACCTCCTTCAAATTATTATGAATGGTAGCATAATACACGCTGACTGATCCACTTTTACTATTTCATTCAATAGTTGCTGGAGATTACGTTCTAATATATATGGATTTACTCATTCCTTTTTGCAGTTGTATACTACTCCATTGTGTGAATGTACCATCATTTATTTAACTAGTGCCCTATTAATGGGTTTATTGCCAGTTTTCTGCTTTTAAAAAGAATGCTGCAATGTAAAGCCTTAAATATATACTTTTTTCTAGATTTTCCAATACTTCTTTGAGATAGATTCCTAGAAGTATAATTGCTGGATCAAATAATAAATATATATAAAATTTTGTAAGATATTGCCATATACACCTCCATTGAGGTTGCAACATTTTACATTCTCACAAGCAATATATGAAAGTGCCTGGTTCCCCACATCCTCACCAACAAAGGATGCTGTCAATAATTTGGATTTCTGCAACTTTGATAGGTGGCCTATGGTATGTCAGTATAGTTTTGATGTATGATTCTCTCATGACTGGAATTGAACATTTTTATATAATTAAGGCTCATTTCCATTCCTTTTTACATCAACTGCCTAGTCATATCCCCACCCCATTTTCATATAGGTTTGTTGAGCAGCATCTTCTCTATTTTTAGAGATTCTTTATATATTAGGGATATTATCCCTTTGTCTGTGATACAAGTTACAGATAGTTTTGCCTAGTTTGTGATTTATCTTTTTAATTTACTTACAGTGCTTTTGTTTTGTTTTGTTTTTCCATTTAAGTTACACTCTAAAACATATCACCAGCTGAATTCTGTACATACTATTTATTCTCTACGTTCTCATTTGTTACCATTCTAAAAATGAACAGATAAGCTCATCTCAGTGATATGAAAACGTAGGGTGATGGGGAAAAAGAACAAGCATTTTCTATCGAAATTTCAATCCAATTATGTAAAAATATATGAATTAAAAGAATCAACAAACTTCAGCATTACTTCTTTAAGAAGCTATAAAGTAGGAAAGCAAAACCTATACCACAAGATTTAAAGGTCCATAGAACTAGTGCATTTGCCTTTCTTAATAATACCATTCAAGAAGCACCTACGTTTTGCTAAGGACTTGCTTTCATTCTCTTCAAAATCCAAAAATCACACAATTAATAAGCAGCAGAGCCTGGATTCAAACCCAATTTCTTTGACTTCAAAGCCTGTGCTATATCTGCACTTGAAAATGCAGAATCATTGCTTTTTTTTCATACCCCAGCTTTTAAGGGCCTGAAGATCAACAAGCAGAGGGAACACATTAGTAGAGCTCAGCAGAAAACAATGCATGATAAACCAATCTGTTAATTATTCTACCTGAAGCACTAAATTTTGACCTGAACTATAAATGAATCTAGGGTCTCATGCAAATTGTACTTCATTTGCATTAAAGCTCCCTTTCAAGAGCACAAAGAAATAGGAGTTGATCATAGTTTGGCTTTCACAAAGCATTTTGCGTGACTGATTTAAAACACTAGTGCACAGGATATTAAAAGTATTACACTGTAAAACTGGTTTCATAGTCAAGATAAAGTTGGGAAGGGCTGGTTAAAAGAAGTTAAACAGGATTCTTTACTACAGGACTTCTCAGAGTCTTTGATATACTTATGCAAATTGAAATGTTCAAGAAAGGTATATTGTTGACAGTACTACAAAACTTATTTTATCAAGAAGTCCTTGTCTTCATGTATCTTAGGGACTGGTATTTCATAAGACACCAATTTGGGAAACACTCACAGAGACAATTATACAGGCAAAAAGAAGTGAAGAACTGAAATTATCACCAAATAATCCAAACCAAAAATTCGGATAAATGAAATCCTTGCGTCTTACACCTACATGTTTTATGCAAAAATGATGTCACCGGAGTTTGTCTCTTAAACAATTTTCAGACTGTCACAGCTTCCTACACATATCTTTTAACCAACGGGAACTGTAAATATTTCCCCAATATAATATTAAACAAATAGTTCAGGTATTATTGTATAATATTATTTTCATTGTATTGTATAGCTATCTTCAATTGTTATACTGAAACAGTGGCCTATGTTGCCTAAAATGATGTAATGATTATCAGACATTACTGTCACATTTGTGTAAGCTCCAGCAATGTAGTTTAAAGAAAAAGATGCCCAGCTTCATGATAAAGACCCATTAATGATTACTTTTAAGACCATGCTTTAGGCCCTCATTTAAGGTGTCATTTTGAAAGGGAAGGGTGCACCTGGACCATGCCTCTATGGCATATGAATACATTCAAGAGGTCATCAGGTGTTGTCCCAGTGGGTGGAGACCCACAAAATAACCGAAAGAATACTGTATTCCCATCCTGGGAAGTCCTGCTACATTCTCTAATAGAGCAGCAAAAATCCCCTGAGTACATGGGCAGTGCCTAGCGAAGGAGTACAGACCAAAATGCAAGGCCCTTAATATTGATGGTTGTACTTATGAACCTTGTTCTTATGAAATTGAAGCTTAGCCTAGTAGTATATATTCCCTAAGAGTTAGCTCCTGAAAGCCTCCTTTTTGCTCAAATGTCGCCTCTCTCTAAGCCAAACTCAGCATATAAACACACTGCCTTCTCCGCAGCATGAGGAATGACTCCCAAGAATGAACCTCCCTGGCACCGAGGGATTATTACCAAGCACCAACTAGCAATGCTTTTGGAAAAAGACCTTGACCAAAAGGGGAAAATATAAATACAAATAAGTTTTTATGGCTAAGGGATTTCAAAGTGAGTTGGGAGGTCATTCCAGAGATTACACTTATGCATGTCTCAGAAGGATCTCATTGACTGCCACAGTAAACAGTGACTCAAGCAGGGGGTCTCCTGAGGGCACTAGAGACATCTAGACACTATAGGCAGGACAGATATTTTCTGCAGCACCCTGTCAGTGGGCCTTACCTTGGAATACATGCTCCCCAATGTAACAGATTTAGACTCGTTTATAATTTCCCTGCACAGGCTCTTCCACCTCCTTTATTTGAACCTATATTTAGCACTATACTCATTAAATATATGTCCCAGAGACTTAAATTTTCTAGCTGTTCATATGCCGGTTGAGCCCTGAATCTCAGCAGACACCTACTGCAACACCTACTCTCCAGTTCATTGGACTTGCCCAGGACAACTAACAAAAGGATGATGATGGACAACGCCAATCCCAAAAAACAGAGAGTATCTACAACTGCAAGCTAGACAGTTCTAGCCATCTGCCCCATGGGATCTAAGCCCCTTCTCAAGCAGAAACACAGAGTGGGCATCCCCATCCCCAAATCCTCAAGATTGAGGGATGAACAAACTTAAGGTGGGAATACAACTATGGAATACAGTAGACTTCCTATTATTCTAGCAATGGAAGAACTTTTATCATTGATATAAAGGCAGTGGCCACCAGAGGTTCTAAGGGGAGGGGGAGGGAAGAAGAGGTGTTAACATGGGGCATTTTGGGGACACTGGAATTGTCCAGCATGACATTGGAATGACAGATACAGACCATTATACATTCTGTCAAAACCCATAAAATTGTGTGGTGAAAAATGTAAACTATAATGTACAATATTGACCATGGTTAGTAGCAATGCTTCAATATGTGTTCATCAATTGTAACAAATGTACCACGCTAATGAAAGATGTTGTTAGTGGGGAAAAGTGGGGGAGGGGGACAGGTAGGGTATATGGGAATCCCCCTATATTTCAATGTAACATTTATGTACTCTAAACCTTCTTTCAAAATAAAATTTTTTTAAAAAGGAAAAAAAGGAAAAAAATGGAATGATACTAAAGCTGTTTCTCTTAAAAGTTGGCTGTTTTTGTTAGAGTCAGTGTTGTGTTCCTTTACATGAAAACCTGTTGAAAATTAGTATATGATTCCTCTTCCACTGTTTAGGCATTTGTAAAAGCAACTATCCCATTATTTAGAATCTTGAAATATTTGTAAAGAGTTCTAGAATGCATCCAGTTAGTTTTTTTTTTTGCCAGTCTCTTGCTTATAGAAATTTTTAATAGAAATTTTATAATAGAGAATTTGGAGTCTGAAGAATTGAACAGGAGCCTTAGCTAACTGCTTACTAGCTGGGTGACTTTTGGCAACTCACTTTACCTCTTAGAACTCCAATTTTCTCATCAGTCAAGCAGTAATAAAACAATCAATTCCAGAATGTTGTGAGAAAGAAATGTTTATTTCAAAGCACTTTGCAAATGTAAAGCATAATAAACAGGGTATTAAGTAGCTGGTTTGCTAAATATCCAATCGTAAAGTTTTATTTTGTTTGTTTAAAATGATGGGAACATCCAATTGTGAATGAGAGCTTTGCAATCATCCAGGCTGTATTCTGGAAACTGACTTTTTGCCTGAACAGAACTTTGTTATAAATATCTGTCTTTGGATTTGACATTAAATTCTGAGATGAATCAAACATGCCTCTGAATTTTAAACTGACATCCAAGAGCTAAAACTCTGAGCGCAGATAAAACATTTTGAAAAAAAAGCAACCTGCTAATCTCAAGTGACTTTTAATTCCAACTCTGATTATTCAGTATAGAAAATACATCTTCAGAGAGAAACTCACTTCTGAAAATTCTTCTCCAAAAGCTTTTATATAATCTAACTTGGGAGAAAATGCATCTATAAAAATAAAACACTAAAATTAACCTTTTTTTCTTATAATACTTTGAACAGGCATAAACTTCATTACAAAAAGATTATACAATATAACTTTTTGAATGTGATTTAGCAAATAATAAAGCAACGGGAATAAATAAAAGATATTTAACAATGTCTTAAACTTCAACTATGTTCCAATCAAAATTCTAGCAGCCTTTTTTGCTGAAATAGAAAAACCAATCATCAAATTCATGTGGAATTGTAAAGGACCCCAAATAGCCCAAAACATCCTGAAAAAGAACAAAGATGGAGGAGACACACCATCTGACTTCAAAACTTTTTTATCACATGATCATTTCAATTGCTGCAGAAAAGGCATTTGAAAAAATATAGCATCCTTTCTCGAAAAAAATATTCTGAAAGATAGGAATAGAAGGAAACTTTCTCAACATGATAAAGTGCATATATGAAAAGCCCACAGCCAACACTGTACTCAACTGCGAAAGACTGAATACTTTGCCACTGAGATTGGGAACAAGACGAGGTTGCCCACTGTCTCCACTGTTATTCAATATTGTGCTAGAAGTTCTAGCTAGAGCAATCAGGCAAGAAAAAGAAATAAGAGGTACCCAAATCAGAAAGGAAGAAATAAAACTTTTGCTATTCACTGATGATATGATTCTGTACTTAAAAAATCCCAAAAAATCCACAACAAAACTACTAGAGCTAATAGACAATTTCAGCCAAGTGGTGGGATACAAGATTAATATGCAGAAATCAATAGCATTTCTATATACTATTAATGAGCAAACAGACTGAGGAAAGAAAAAAAAAATGCATTTACAATAGTGACTAAAAGAATCAAATATTTAGGAATAAACTTAACCAAGGACATAAAGGACCTGTATTCAGAAAACTATAAAACAAAACATTGCTAAAAGAAACCAATGACAACCTAAATAAATGAAAGGACATTCTGTGTTCATGGGTTGGAAGACTTTTAAATATCATTAAAATGTCAATTCTATGCAAACTGATCTACAGATTTAATGCAATCCCAATATAAATTCCAAAAGCCTTCTTTGTAGAACTGGAAAATCCAATTATCAAATTTATCTGGAAGGGTAAGGGCCCCAGAATAGCCAAAAATATCTTTAAAAAGAAGAAAGAAGTTGGAGGACTCTACTTTTCAACTTTAAAGCATATTATTTAGCTACAGCAGTAAAAACAGCATGGTACTTGCTTAAAGATAGACATATTGACCAATGGAATAGAATTGAGAGTTTGGAATAGACCCTCACATCTATGGTCAAGTGATTTTGACAAGACTGTCAAACCTACTCAGCCGAGTCAGAACAGTCTACTCGACAAATAAATGGTGCTGGGAAAATTGGATATCCATATCTAAAAAAAAGGGAGAGTACCTCTCTCTCACACCTTATAAAAAAAATTAACTCAAAATGGATCAAGGGTCTAAATTTAAGAGCTACTACCATAAAACTCCTGAAAGAAAATCTAAGGAAACATCTCAAGACCATTTGGTAGGTGGTGATTTCTTGGACCTTACACCCAAAGCACAAGCAATAAAAGAAAAAAATAAATAAATGTGACTTCCACAAAATTAAACACTTCTGTGTTTCAAATGATTTTGTTAAGAAGGTGAAAAGGCAGCCTACTCAGTTGGAGATACTCTACAGAGACCACATATCCAACAAGGGTTTGATTCCCATGTTATAAAAAGAGATCACACAACTCAACAACAAAACGATAAACAACTCAGCTAAAAAATGGGCAAAAGACTTAAATTTTTTTCAAAAAAAAATTTTACATTCCCACCAAAAAATGGCCAAAAAGCACATTAAAAGATACTCAATATTACTAGCTATTAGGGAAATGCAGAGCAAAACTACAATGAGATATCATTTCATGCCTTACAGAATGGCCAGTAATAACCACCACCACCACCACCACCACCACAAGTGCTGGGGAGGATGTGGAGAAAGAGGAACACTCCTCTGCTAGTGGGATTGTAATATGGTACCATCTCTGTGGAAGATGGTTTTGCAGTTCCTCAGAAAGCTGAATATAGAACTGCAGTGGGTTCTTTGCTATGACACCAGAAGCACAAGCAACCAAAGAAAAATAGATAAATTGGACTTCATCAAAATTAAAAACTTTTGTGCATCAAAGGACATTATTAAGAAGGTGAAAAGACAATCTACAGAATGGGAGATTATAGTTGCAAATCCTGGATCTGATTAGGGCTTAATATCCAGAATATTTAAAGATTCCCACAACTCAACAATACAAAGACAAACAATCCAATTTTAAACTGAGCAAAAAAGTTGAACACTTTCCACTAAGCACATGGAAATATGCTAAATATTATTAGCCATTAGGGAAATACAAATAAAAACCACAAGTTACCACTTCACATGCACAAGGATAGAATTGTTTTTAAAATAGAAAGTAACAAGTGTTGCTGAGGATGTGTAGAAATCAGAACCCTCATACATTGTTGGTGGGAATGTAAAATGGTGCAACCATTGTGGAAGAGAGTTTGGTGGTTTCTCAAAAGGTTAAACATAGATTTACCATATGAACTGGCAATTCCACTCCTGGTCATATATCCCAAAGAATTGAAAGCAGGAACTCAAACAGATATTTGTACACCAATGTTCATAGCAGCTTTATTCACAATTGCCTGAAGGTGGAAATAACCTAAGTGTACATCAGCAGATGAATGGATAAACAAACTGTGATATATATATATACACAATGGGATATTATCCAGCCATAAAATGGAATGAAGTTCTGATACATGCTAAAACATAGATGAACCTTGAAATCATTATGCTAAGTGAAATACACTAGACACAAAAAGACAAATAATGTGTAATTCCACTTATATGAAATGGACAGGCATTTTCTTGCATAACTACAATGTCATTCCTAAAAGACTACGAATGGTTCCATGGTTTCATCTCTTACCTAGTTCATAATAAAAATTTCCCAAATGTTTTAAAATAGTTATATTAGAATTGGTATGCTCAAATCATGATCCAAACAAAGTATTTATAGTCCATTTGGTTGTAATATCTCCAAAGGCTGTTTTAATCCAGAATTGTGCCTCATCTATTTTCACCCATGCCTCTGCCACAGGGTTTCTCTTGTTGAAGGAACTCTCCCTTTCTTTTAAATACATACTTCTCAAGCGCCTATATCTTTAAAGGTGCTTTTGCATTTATTACTTAATTTAATCTCAAAATAGCCTCATGAAATGTGGCAGAGACAAGTACTTATCTACCAAAATTTATGCTTTCTCCTCCATGGTATAAAGTTGTGTCTGGGAAGCAGCCCTAGCAGAGGGTGATCATCAGGGTGATGTGGATCGGGGTTGGTCTAAAGCATATCTCAGAGCTTTAGACCAAATCTTTCTTGTCCTGGACTAGAGGTTGGCATCAATGACAAATGCCTTCAGCAACTTCCACCCACCTAGATATAGGCTTCCTGCAAAGTGATTGTGGGCATGTTTTTTCACATGTACATTCCCTCAAGAGAAGTTCCTAACTCTCTTCTTTGTGCTAAGACACTGTGTCACATTTTTATTATGATTTCTTTGTACATTTCACTGAAGTCATGTCTATCTGCAACATGCCACACAGTAAATCCCAATAGGATAGAAATTATGCCTTATACAAATATGAATTTCCAGGGCTTAGCACAGGGCCTGGCATGAAACAATACTCAAAAGTTTATGGAATAAAAATAATGAAATGAAATGAATCAATTACATATCCCACCTTTATAATATAGTTTGAGTGGCAGATATATGATTTATCTGAAGGGAATCTAACGTATCCATAGCAAGATCACAGTGCCATAGAGGAATTGAGGAAATGAAAGTGGTGATACAAGAAATTATAGAGCACACGATGGAAACAAAGGGAAAAAATGGGGAAAGAGTACAAGAGAAAATTTTATACTTTCAAATAAGAAATTTCTCTGAATACTAAAATATAAAGCAAACCAAATTGTGGTTCATAAAAGGTCGTGGATCCATCACTTTGTCTTTGAACAGGAACATTTCTGGCTGATGAGCAGTTAAGCCATTTTTAGTCATAACCAGGGTTGAAATAACACAATCCAAATCAGTGTTTGACAATCTTTATTATTCAGAAAGTCTAGCCAAAATCCATTGCACTTCAGCTTAACACATTTCTTCTTCTATCATGAGAGGTGAGCATCTGGCTGCCATGTTAAGCAGATCTCTTTATATTCTCCCAGACCCTCCAAGTATGCACTGCTCATTCCAATCTTTAAAATATGCAGCCCTCTTCACACCCTTCCTTATGCATTCTGTTGGGAATGTTCTTTTATGTAGTTTATCAATTTAAATCATCCATATTTTGCTACATTCTTTAACTGCACCTCTCCCTAAACTCCTGCTGGTGTCTCTAGTTCAATTTACTACATTAATCCCTTTCCATCTCAAATTGGCATTCTGCTTTCTATAGCTTACAGAAAAGGCTCACTTTAGATAGTAATTTACCTTATTTTTCATTCCTTGTTTTGAAGTATCCAGTGAAAAAAATTAGTGTTCCCAATCAAAATCATGAACCCAACCTTAAAACAGTCTCCATATGTCTTGCAAGACTTTCCTTCCTAGAGATGTGTTATGTGAATTTTTAGCACAAATTAAACCTCATAAAATCATTTCTCAAGTATTTCTACAAGTGTTCCATATGTGTGTTCTGCCATCATGTTGCCCTCTGATACTTTAATGGCAGAGAAGTCTTGAAGCAGAATGATATCTATCAAATGACCCTGCTTACAACTTACAAATCTGGGGAAAATTTATGGGAGGTGAAGTGACTTGTCCCAGGGAAGAGTACAGCAAGGGTCCGGTGAGAGCACTCGCCACTGTACTACACTGCTTGTTGGAAAGTTCGTTAACCTCCTTTCCTTCCCTGCTGCCCAAAAGGTTTGATGGATAAAACCTGTGGATAAGATGGAGCTAAAAATCAATGCCTTTTCCAGTCTTAGAAATTAGCAATAAGTAATAACAAAAACAACACAATAGCTAACCCCTAAATAGTGCTTACTATGTGCCAGGCACTGCTGGAAATACTTTACATGTATTAATTCATTCAATCTTTAGAATAGTCTTGTGAGGTACTATTTTTTATCATCCTCATGTTACAGATAAGGAAACTGAGACCCTGAGAGTTTAAGTAACTTGCCCAAAATCATGGATGATTTCGCTGGGATTTGAATCCAGGAAGTCTGGCTCCAGAGTCTGTGTTCTTAATCATAACCCAAATTGTAAATAGTTCAGGAGATTCATCTTTGTCTACTAAAGTAATACATTTTTAGTAAATATGAACATTTGCAAGACAATGTTTCATCTTAACAAAAGTAGAAAAATAATCAACATGGTTTCAACATGGTTTCAAAATATCTATTCTTATCCATGATGCGATAAATTGCTGAAAGCATTTTTACTAGTGAATATGTGTGTATTCCTGATATTTGAACAATGTGCAAAAGATTTCTTAATATAAACATCAGATGTTTATATGAAATTCTTTTAAAAACTCAAGTACTACTTAGACAAATACTTTGTTCTAATTAATGAAATAGTTCAGAAGTGGAAGCATAAATCTTATATAATGAACTTTTTAAACTGTGCCTGATCATCATCATCATTGAACCCTAACCAACATAAATGTTCAAAATCTCAATGGAGAGAGCAATCAATCAGCAAATATCAACTCGACATTTACTTAGTGTGAAGCTCTTGGCTAGCTTCTGTGAAATATCAAGTAAGGATGCAAAAAGACAAGAATTAAATATACATTATAGTTTGATTTCTTGATTATAAGAATAGAAAAGTCACCTAATGGAGGTTGATTTTAAGACTGTATTTGGAAATAAAGAAGATAGGTATTCTAGCCATACAATTGGGCTGCACAGAAATCCAAGAACCATTCAGCTCTGTGGCAGTTTGATATTATTTATGAATTCCAAAAAGAGATATTGATTATGTTTGTAACTGATCTATTCCTCTGGGCGTCATAGCCTTTGATTGTATTAGATTCAGCTGAGATGCCTTTGAGTAAATTAAATCAAGGTTAGGGTCTTGATTTGACCACGTCATTAGGGCATGCAGTATTGAGTCCCCACCCCCTTTGTGGCTATATATAACAGACACTCTATCAAGGAGACACACAGAAGCAGATACACGAGAAAAGAGGAAGGGAGTTCCATAGACACCAAGGAGGATCCTGCAGCCCCGGGAAGAGAGATGAGCCATTTGCCTGATAGTTTGCAGCTGAAGAGAACAGAGCAGCTGAGCCCTATGCCAGCCTACAGCTGAGAACAGAAGAAGCTGGGCCCATGGAGCCTTAAGAAGAAAGAGGAAGGCTGAACCCTCACAGACATTGCCTGCCATCTTGTATCAACATGTGGCAACAGATTTTGGGTAAGAAAATATCTCTTATGGAACCTTGTGTTGGACTCTTCAGGGCCTTGTAACTGTAAGCTGCTACCCCAAATAAACACCCTTTATAAAATCTAATAGATTTCTGGTACTTTGCATCAGCACTCCTTTGGCTGATTAATACAAGTTCCAACTTGGGAAGATAGAAATGAGTTCAAGAACTGGAAGGTCATCTGGGATCCAAAGAAGTTCTAGCAACTGAGTTTTTAGCACAGTCTGCTTATCCCTACTCTGCCATTCACAGAACTTTTCATCTCTATTTCTCTCTGTCACTGAGTTTCTGTTTCTGTTTCCAACTGTTCCCCTCTCTGTTTATAACCCATTTAAAGATTCCCAGAGAGAGGATCTGATTGGTCAAGTTTGTCACCCCCATCTTTGATGGGCTGAGCTTTACCTACCTTCATAACCAGAAGATTTACCTTGAATGAGGGAAGAACTTTTAGCTTGACCTCAGCCTCCTGAAATCATGTAGCCAATACCAACTTTGAGAGTCCAGAACTCAACTGTTCCTAAAAATATGGACCAGTGTTAGGAATACAGAAATTTGAATAAGGGTGAGAAATACTCTAATTTCTTACTTAGAGCTCAATTTTCTTAATATGGCAAATATAATCTAGGGGAGGTAGGATATAATATGGCATGCACATATTTATACAATTTATAGGTGCCTGGATGGTGCAGTGGATGAGAGGGTAGTCTCTGAAGACATTACCTGTATTCACATTTAGCTCTGATACTTGCAAGGTATGTGACCATGTCCAAGTTATTTTACCTATTTATACCTCAGTTTCCTCATCCGCAAAAATTGATATGATAGTAATCCCTACTTCACAGGGTTGTTATGAGAACAAAAGAGATAATTTATGCAAAGGGCTTTGAAATGTGCCTGGCAGACAGTAAGCACTTGATGAATTTTAGCTATTATTTTTATTATTTCTAACATACCTTGTCAATTTTGTCCCTTATAACTCCACACACAAATCTTCTTTCCAAACATATTATGTTATTTCATTTTTCTGTTATTACGATCTACCTGGATCTTCTTTCCCAATACGGAAAGGGGAGTATCTCTCTGGTGTCTGCCTTCTTATCCTTCAAGTCTCAGAACAAATTTCCTTATCTGAGTGATGCCCTCTCTGGTTGATAGTTTCCAGAGTTGACATCCAGCAATTCCTCCCCACTCTGTATCCACATACCACTCCTCACATCAAGAAGTGAGAAATTCAGTGCCCACAAATTAAATCTGGACTGTGCTTGGGACTGGCTTTGACCTGAGAATAGGGTGGAAATGATATTCTGGACTTTCAAGACCAGGACTTAAGATACTGAAAAATACAAAACATTGCTGAAAGAAATTAAAGATCTAAGTAAATGGCAAGACATCCTGTGTTGATATTACTATCCAAAGCTATCTTCAGATTCAAAGCAATCCCTATCAAAATTCCAGCAGCTTTTTTTTGCAGAAATTTCCATATGCAAATTCATCTGGAACTGTAAGGAGCCCCAAATAATGAAAACAATTTTGAGAAAGAACAAAATTGGAGGACTCTCACCACTTGACTTCAAAACTTAATACAAAGCTACATAGGAATAGACATATAGATGACTAATGGAGTAGAATTGAGAGTCCAGAAATAAAACCACATATCTTTGGCCAATTGATTTTTTATTTTTAAGGAGGTACTGGGATTGAATCCAGGCCCTCGTACATGAGAAGTAGGCACTCAACCACTGAGCTACATCTGCTCCCCAATGAGAGTTGTTTGTTTGTTTTTTAGGAGGTACTGGGGATCGAACCTAGGGCCTTGTACATAGGAAGCAAGCACTCAACCACTTAAGCTACATCCACTCCCCTAGCCAATTAATTTTTGACAAGGGTGCCAAGTTCACTGAATGGGAAAAGAATAATCTTTTCAACAAATGTTGGTGGGGAAACTGGATATCCACATGTAAAAAAATGAAATTAGACCCCTACCTTATACCATATACAAAAATTAATTCAAAATGGATTAAGGGCCTAAATAAGGAGCTAAAAATATAAAACTCTTAGAAGAAAACATAGAGGCAAATTTTTATGACCTTGGATTTGGCAATGAATTCTTAGATATAACAACAAAAGCACAAGCAACAAAAGAAAAATTAGATAAATGGAACTTCATCAAAATTAAAAATTTTTGTGCATCAAAGGACATTATTAAGAAGGTGAAAAAATAATCTTTTCATGAGGTAATGATAAAATAGTTTCAAATCATGTATCTGATAAGGGCCTAATATCCAGAATATATAAACAAATTTTACAATTCAACAACAAAAAGACAAGCAACCCAATTTACAAATGGACAAATGTGGTGAAAAAATGTTAAAATTGGTTGATCTGGGTATCCAGGGCATAAGGGTATTTTGGAGCTCTCTGTATGGCGTTTGTATTATTTTTGAAAATGTCTCCTAAGTGTGAAAGTATTTCAAAATAAAGGTTGTTTTTTTTTTAAAAAAAAG
>JAQZBX010002256.1:62354-73938 GCA_029593785.1 Cabassous unicinctus
AAAAAAAAAAAAAAAAAAAAAGGAAAATAAGTTTTGGAGAAGATGTGGAGAAATTGGAACCCCCATGCATTGCTGGTGGGAATGTGAAAATGGTGCAGCCCTGCAAAAAGCAGAATGGCAGTTCTTCAAAAAAGATAAATATAGAATTAACATATGATCTGTCAATTCCACTTCTAGGTATATACTCAAAGGAATAAAAACAGGGGCTCAAACAGATACTTGTACACCAATGTTCTTATTATTCACAATAGCCAAAAGGTGACAACAACCCAAATGTTCATCAACAGATGAATTGGTGAATAAATTGTGGTATATGCATACAATGGAATATCATTCAGTTATAAAAGGAGTGACATTCTGATGTATGTTACAACATGGATGAACCTTGAAAATATACTGAATGAAATAAGCAAGGAAATAAGGACAAATACTGTATAATTCTTATATGAAATATCAAGAATAGCAAATTCAAATATATTGCAAATAAATTAGAGATTATCAGGCGCCAGAGTGGGGATGGGGATGTGGGGAGAGGAGTTGTTACTTGGTGAGTACAGAGTGTTTATAAATTTTAGAAATCTGGGAGAAAAAATCTCTCAGCAAGCCTGGGATGAGACCACGATTACAAGAGAGAGAACTCACTAGGAGAACATAATGAGCTATTATGGGCTTGTTAAGTCTGAAATGCCTATAGACATGCGAGTGGAAATACCCAGCAGGCATTAAGAAATAAGGGTTGGAAGCTACTATCTAAATAGCCATATGACATGGCTGCTAAAATCAACACAATACTAGGCTGCATTTATAGATGCATAGTATTTAAACAAAGGTAACCATCTATTATTTCTAGTAAGCTCTTACATGGAGTGTGCCTCATTTGTTTAATTAGCAGAGGGGAGGGAGTTTGCATATTTTAAGAGAATGATGATAGTAACTCAGCTCAGAACTGATCCAGAATGGGGATGACGAGGATGGCAGAACTAGAAATTGTTTTATATGTACTATAAAAAAAGAGGACTGTCACCTTTTACTTCCTGCTCTTGGAACCCAGCCACCATGCAACAAGAAGCCCATGCCACCTGGAGAGGTCACATGAGGGAGAAGCAAGGCATACTGGTTGAGAGCCCCAGCTTAGCTCCAGCCAATGCCAGCACCAGCCCTCAGTCATGAGAATGATCCATCTTGGATGGTCCAGCCAGGTCAAGCCCCAAATGACTACAGTCCTAGTCACCATCATGTACCCAGCTGAGCTTAGTCAACCCAAAGAACCATAAGAGATAATAAAATTGTTATGTCAAGTTTTGTCATGCCCCACCCCCACCCCAATGAATAAGTAACCCAAACGCTCCTGGGCCTTAGGTATTCCTTGGGCTAACTTCCCACAATTCTATTCTGCAATTTAACAAACTGTACTGTAAATATTCATTTTTATGTCTGCCTCCCTTACTAACAGAGGGTCTCAAGACTAATATCCATAGACTTAAGGGGGAAATTTTCAGATATAACCCCAAGAAAAGTAATGGGATTTATAATGGCTAGAATAAAAAGATGTAACAAACTAGAAAAATTCAGGAGTCACTCCTAGCTTATCATGTTGGCAATCTCCAACCCTTTGTATAGTTGAACCAAATTATAGAGAAGGTAAGACTTGTCACCACAATGATCAGATGATTTAATGACAGAATTTTTATCTAGTACTCTGTTTATTACATCACTAGAGCCCTCTATATCTGATAATTAAAAGAGAGAGACAAAGAGACAGGGAGAAAGACAGAATAAAAACAAATGAAACCGTGAAGGGTCCAAGTTAGCAAGACTGTTTTTGTTCGTTTCTTTAAGAAGGAGATGGGACTTGTTCTACTAGCCAACAAAACTTTTGGGGAGACTATGTAATAGGGCAGCTAGGAATGTGGACTCTGGAGCCAGACTGCTTGGGTTATAATTTCTAGGTTTGAATCCCTCCTACACCTTTGAATGGCTAATGGCAAGTCACTTAAACTTCCTGTATCTCGGTTTCTTTATCTGTAATGGAGATAATATTTCAGGGGGCTGTGTTAAGAATTAAATGCATCAATATGTGTAATGCACAAAGAACGGAGCCTTGCATTCTGTGAGACCTATGTAAGGTTAACTACCGCTGCTGCTCCTATTATAAAGATAGAGCAGTAAGATAATAGACAAAGAGGCCACCAGAACTAGGCAGTAAATAGTTTTTCAACAATTAGCTCTCTAACTTACCACACACAAAAATAAACTCCAAAGAAAATTTTGCTTGCGAAAAGCGAAAACGTCATAGCATTCAGAAGAAAAATAGAATATCTTTAATAGCTTGGTTTATACGGGGGAAAATCTTAAACAAGATATAGAAAGCACAGACCTTTAAGGAACTGATTTTTAAATTTAACCACACTAAATTATTTAAATTCTTTTCAAATAAAAATGAACATAAGCAAAGTTAAAAGACAGCCACAGACTGGGAGAAGAAATTTGCCAGGACCAGTATCCAAAATATATAAAGAATTCGTACTAATCAATAAAAAAGGAAATGACCCAATGCAAATGGGCAAGGTGGTAAACAAGTTATTTGCACAAGGATACCCAAATGGCTAGTAAAAAAAAATTGGATAAAACTCCAGGATAACACGCAACTCAATTATTAAAAACAGGACATTACATGCTTGGTAATTGAGACCTTGTCTCTGCCTGGACCTTGAGCTTAAAGTTATCTTCTGAGCAGAAAGTGGGGGGTGTGGGTGAAGCAAAGAGATGGAGAAGGGAAGGGCCTGTTCCCAAATTTCCAGTATTATTCCATGTCAATCATTCCAGATCAGACTGATGAAAGTCACTAACCTCTCAATAATGCAACCTCACATTTCATGCAATTGAAGTTTTTGAATTCCACTTTCCACTTATAGTGGTTTCATAACAGCAGCAGCAGCAACAACTTAAAAACACCAAACACAGTTATGTGAGATACTCATTTTTTAACTCAGAACAACCCTATGAGGTAGGAGTTATTATTATCCCCATTTGCCAGTGAGGCACATAAAGGTAACTGGCCCAAGATCACCCAGAAGAGTCAGGGTTTGAGCCCAAGTGATCAGGCTCCAGCATCTTGCTCTTAACCAAGACATTATATTAACCCTAAACATATGACATATGGAAAGATGCTCAATCTCACCAGTAATCCGGGAAATATAAAACTGCATCATGTATCAGACACCACTTCAGAATATAGGTAGAATTGTAAAAATTTAAAAAGTCTGACAATCATGAGTACTAGGTGGATGTGGAATAATAGGAACTCATAATCTTCTAGCGGGCTTATAAATTGGTGCAAACATTTTGAGGAGCATTTGCCAATATCTACTGTAAGTATATTCTCTATGATGCAGTTTAACTTACAGGTATATATATTGTAGAGAAAATATGTGCCAAAGAAATAGAGAAATGTTTGTTTCAATCATGTTTGTAATAGCAAAAAATATATAAATGCCCATCAATGAAAGCCTCAATCAAGAAATTTGGCATAGTCATACAATGCAAAACAACTCAGCAGTTAAAATGAGTCATTTGGAATGAATAAGTTCATAACAAATACATCTTAAAACAATAATATCAAATTAAAAAGTAAGTTGAAGAATGATACAGTGAAATACCATTTAAATAAAGTTGAACCTTTATTTAAACTTTACCATTTAAATGAAGTTGAATATATATATTCACACACACTCTTGAATGATACTCCCTTATCATGAAAGGACACAAACATGAATGGAAGTGATAAGCACTAAATTCAAGGATGTGGTTACCTCTGAAGAGGAAGGGAAATGGGATGAGGCAAGGGCACACGGAAGCTTCTACTCTATCTGTAATGTACTGCTGGCTTTTAAAAAATCATAACTAAGGTAAATATGTTAAGATTTAATAAAACTTGGTGGCAGGTGCATGATGGTAAGCTGTTTCTACACTTTTCTCTATATTTAAAGTATTTAAGAATAAAAATACAAAAACAAATGAAATGTGGTATAACAGAGAACATTCCAAAAATAAATGACAAAAAAGATAATTTACATATATTTCATTAAAGTCCTTTTTTGAGCAACACATTGCTTTACAGGAGCATCTGTTGCTCTGAGTCTAAGTCCTTAACTTTAGTGGGTCCTGCCTCCCTTTAGAGATTAAACAAAATAATTTTTTTTAGGAGGTACTGGAAATTGAACTCAGAAGCTTGTATATGGGAAGCGGCACTCAACCACTGAGCTAAATCCACTCCCCAATGAGAGTTGGTTTTTTCGTTTATTTGTTTTTAGGAGGTACCAGGAATTGAACCCGGTACCTCGTACATGGAAAGCAGGTTCTCAACCACTTGAGCTACATCAGCATCTGCTTCCCCAAAATAAAATTTTTTTTTGCTACATCGATAACATTATAGTTTTGCATAAAACAACAAAGTAAGAAGTCTCCCAAAACACATACTATGATTAACAGGAAAATAAAATTAGTGGTAAAATATTTACAAAAATATCAACAGTATGTTCATCCTATCCTAGCAAAATATGCCATAGAAAAGATAGCAGGTGAAATACAAAAATATTTTTACCACCTTTTTATAGAGAGTTGGTAGCTTCTCTTTCACGTGGAAGAGAAAGCGTTCAGGGTTAACGTTTTTTTTAATCAGGTTGATAACCATCAAACTATGATTAATGCCTCTAGAAATTTCAACATAAAAGCCCAGGGCCAAAAAAAAAATTCACTCTGAGTATGAGTTCACTGACCCAATACTCTGTGCATTCATATTCTACCATCTAACTTCAGGATAATCAGTGATCTAATTACAAATTCTGAGATTGAGATACAGGGAAGAACAGATTATTAAGTATGACAGGTAAAGAACTTTATCTCCTGAAAAGAACTCAGGATTTCAATAAAACTCTTTTTTCTGTCCTCGTATTTCCTGCCATTGGATTACATTACCTTTACAGCTTATCCATCCTCATGTCTTCTTATTCAGGTACAAACACAGTAATACCACACTTGAGTCATCAAACAGCCAATTGAAATTACATGAAATATAGCCATGACTAGAAATATACATAAAAATACATAGAAAAATACATACAAACATAAAAGGCCTGAGAGCAATCAAAATACAAAGCACAAATACAAAGTCTTATTTTACACAGAATGCTAAAAATTTAATTATCTGTTATCCCAGGCTGCTATAGAAGGAAATTGTTTAAAAGGGTATAGATATACCATTTGAAAGTATCAGTAAAGGAAGTTACAAAGAAAAAATACAATTTTGTAAAGAAATTTTGAAAAACCTAATCAAGAATCACTTTGAGCACAAGCAAACAATACATCATCTCTGAATAACTCACAGGAATGCTACAGAATTTATGATGATTCATAATCATGGCCTCACGTTATCAAGAAAGAATAAATGACATTTATTCAGTATACCTTGATTAAGAAACATAGAGAATTGAACTTTAAGCTTCTGATTCTAAAATTCACCTGGAGAAAAAAATAGGTAAGAATGTTCTGAAAAAGGGTAAAAGGATGTTTTTTCATATTAAAACAAGGTGTAATGCTATAATAATTTTAAAAGTAAGATAATGTCACAAGAACAGACAGCCAGATCAATAATACAGTATTGTCCCCAAGCAGACAGCAGGATATAGAATTTAGTGATCTTTGGTAAGGAGGCCACCAGAAATCAAAAAAGGATTATCCAATAAATGGTATTGAAACAACTGGTCAACTATTTGGAAAATTGGCTATTTATAAAGAATAATATTTTTACCTCAAACTAAACATCAAAATAAATTCCAGATGGAAAGTGTTAAAAAATATTTTTAAAAAGATCACTTTTTATCTTATGAAGGAAGGAATTTAAGCATTGAGAAAAATGACTGAAAGCAAAATATAAAGCAGATTCATTAAAAATGTAAATAACCTTTAATTATTTCTATAACTATGAGAGTAACAATATTTTGGAAATTCAAAAATCTTAAAGTACATGATAAAATAAACCAGAATGATTGTTGATTTTCTTCAACACTCGGAAAATTTCAGTAGAGTATATTCTTTATTTTTTATTATGCATATGTATAAGCTTTTCTTTCTCTTTTTTCTTTTTTTATTACACAAATGGGCTTGTACTTGCTTTGTAATTTGAAGTTTTCATTTCTATAATAAGTTCATTTTCTATATCAATAGATGTAGAAGTACATATTGTTATCATTTCCAATGGCTGAAAAATATCTTATTGCATTAAAAGGACTTTTGGAATTAAAAACAAATGAACAAACAAATAAAACAAAAAACACTTCTATCTCAACTACCTGGCTTCAGAAGTCAGAAGTCAGTTTTAGAAATCTTTTTGTTTTCACAGTTGGAATCCTCTTTGGAGTAATGGGTGACTGGCCCAGTTGGACATTCAGGTATTAGAATGTGTTTTAAAACAAAGCACATTTATATATATTCAAATATCTGTATGTATTTATTTTACTTTCTTTGAAAACTAGTGGATTTTTAAAATGTTTTAGGGACACTGGTATTTTTCTTTTCTGAGTTATCCTTCAAGTTCTTTGATCAATGTCCTATTTGGAAAGTTTTTTTATCGATTATAATATTTATAATATTAACAGTTTCCATATATGTTATAAATACTTTTTCCCACTTGTCATTTGTATTTTACCTTTGTTAATTTTTGCTGTATGCAAAAATTGCTTATTTTTCAAGTAAGGTACACTTTTCAATATTTAACGGTTTCTACCTTTATAGCCATGCTTAAAAGATTACTACCCAATGATTTTATAAATATTCAAACACTTTCATATACTTTTGTGTTATGTATTTGAAAACTTATTCTACTTGAAATTTATTTTAGTATGAGGTATGAGACAGAATTCTAACAGTGTTTGCCTAAAATGTTGGACATATGTCCCCAATGCATTTTTTAATCTCTCTCTGTCCCCCTTTCCCACTGATATTGAATATTTAGAACATATGCCAAATTCTTATATCTACATGGGTCTGTTTCTAGGCTTACAATTCTTCCACCAATACTGTGCTGTTTTAACTATAAATTGATCATTTAACCACCTAAAAGTTTTTTAAATCAATAAAAACATAAAATAAAAGGCAACAAATCAAAGAAAAAATTTTTGCAGCAAATATGACAGAAAAATGGTTGACAACATTAATATGATAAGTCATAAAAGTCAAATAAAGTCAAATAAAAAGCACTGAAACTCCAGTGGGCGACATAGGAGATGAGCAAAACACAAGAGAGAAAATGTCATAGAGAAGAAAAATAAATTACTAATGTAAATATGATAAAGTGATTAAACCTCTAGTAATCACAAGAAATGTAAGTTTAAGAAATAACACTAGTAACCTACCAAATTAGCAGATATATATATTTTTAATAATAAAAGCAGCTCATATTTGTTTGTAACAATGTGTGTCTTGCACGGTGTTAGTGCCTTATGTTTTAAAACACAAAACTCTTTGTTGTATGCACTGTTTTTCTGAGTGTATGCCTGTGCTCATTTCTTTCTTTTCTTTTTTTTTTTTTTACTGTATGTTGTAGATTACATAAACGTTACAACAAAAATATAAGGGATTCCCATATACCCCCACCCCCGCTCCCTCCCACTTTCCCCCATTATCATCATCTTTCATTAGTGTGGTACATTTGTTACAATTGATGAACACATATTAAAGCATTGCTGCTAATCATGGTCTACAATTACATTATAGTTTACATTTTGCACTGCATAATTTTATAGGTTTTGACAGAATGTATAATTACCTGTATCTGTCATTGGAATGTCATGCAGGATGATTCCAATGTTCCAAAAATGCCCCAGGTTACACCTATTCTTCCCTCTCCCTCTCCTCAGAACCTCTGGTGGCCACTGCCTTTATATCAATGATACAAGTTCTTCTGTTATTAGAATAATAAGTCTACTTTAGTCCATAGTTGCATTCCCTTATGTTTGTTCATTCCTCAATCTTGAGGATTTGGGGATGGTAATGTCTACTCTGTTTCTGATTGAGAGGGGGCTTAGATCCCATGGGGCAGATGGCTGGAACTGTTTTGCTTGCAGTTGTAGATACTGTTTTTTTGGAATGGGTGTTGTCCATCATCATCCTCTTAGTTGTCCTGGGTGAGTCCAATGAACTGAAGAGGAGGTGTTGCAACTCTGTTGAGATTCAGGGCTCAACCAGCATATGAACAGCTGGAAGGTTTAAGTCTCTGGGACATATATTTAATGAATATAGTGCTAAATATAGGTTCAAATAAAAGGGGCAGAAAAGCCATGAGTATGGAAATTGTAAATGAATCTAACTCTGTTACATTGGGAAACATATATTCCAAGGCAAGGCCTACTGACAGAGTGCCAAATTCCTGAGATTGCCTGCCCTGATAATAGGGTCTAGATGTCTCTAGAGCTCTCAGGATCTTTTTGAGCTTTTGAGGAACTGTTTATTGCGGCAGTCAATGAGATCCCGCTGAAACGTGCATAAGTATAATCTCTGGAATGACCTCCCGACTCACTTTGAAATCTCTTAGCCATAAAAACTCATTTGTATTTGATATTTCCCCCTTTTGGTCAAGGTCTTTTTCCAAACGCAACCCTAGTTGGTGCTTGGTAATAATCCCTCGGTGCCAGGGAGACATACCCGGGAGTCATGTCCCATGCCAGGGGAAAGGTAGTGCATTTATATGCTGAATTTTGCTTAGAGAGAGGCCACATTTGAGCAACAAGGAGGGTTTCAAGAGGTATATAATACTAGGCTAAGTTTCTATTTCACAAGAAAAGTTTCATAAGAACACCCATCAATATCAAGGGCCTGGTGTAATAGTCTGTTCTCCTTCGCTAAGCACTGCCCATGTACTCAGGGGATTATTGCCACTCTATTAGAGAATGTAGCAGGACTTCCCAGGATGGGAATTCAATATTCTTTTGGTTATTGTGTAGGTCTCCATGCACTGAGACAACACCCCAGGACCACTTGAACATATTCATATGTCATAGAGGCATGCCTCAGGGCACTGTTTTTTATAAATGAGGATATTGAGACTCAGAAAAGCCAACAACTGGCCCAGGATTACAAAAAGTGGTAGAGTGGCACTGGGACTCGAACATAGGCAGTTCCACCAACCCTGGGGTCACACCTCTGACCAGTAGGCCTGCACTGCTGGGGGGCACCACCTCTGGCTGTCTTCTCCAGGAGCCTTTTCCCTTCCCTCCTCTGGCTGACGATGGGGTATTTCTTACTCTCTCCATTCTCTCTTCAGTCGGGACCATTCAGGGAGATTTCATTGCTTCATTGAAAAAAAAAAAAAAAAGCCTCAAGATTGAAAAGAATCTGAGGAGAGAGGCACTCTTACATTTCCCAATAGACAAATAGATTGGCAGAATCATTTCTAAAAACAATTTGACGATATCTAACAAAAGTCATAAAATAGTATATATTTTGACTCAGTAATTTCCTCCAAATTCTAGCCTAGAAAATAATCTGAAATGTAATAAAAGATTAATGTACAAAGATATTCACACTAGTTTTATTACTATCAAAAATAGAAATTAGGTAAAAATCCAACAAAATAATGAATATATATATATATATATCATGGCATAAGCACAGTATTGAGTACTTTAGCTATTTAAAATTATTATTTCCAAAATTGTTTAATAGCATGTGAAAAGACTTACAATATAAGTTTAGGTGAATAAAAAGGAAGATTTTTAAAAATCTATATATTGTTGGATTCCAATTCAGTAAAAAAAATATATGGAAAAAGCTGAAAGTAAACACACATAAACGAGCATCTCTGAGTAAGGAGTTATGGGTGATTATTATTTTCTTCATTCTTCATTTCTTTTTTTCCAAAGTACTTCGCATATATTTCCATTGTTTTAATCTAGCAGATAGGAAAACAGACTTGAAGAAGGGCTTGTGTTTTTAAGATGGGAAAACTATGGTCAAACACTTATGAACTAGAAGCAGCAATAGAGAGAGGGAGAGGATAGAGGCTTAAGAGAAAAGGTAACGGATGCCACAAGGATCCTGAAGGGAAGCAGCATTGAGAAACAGGTGGAAAGACTTTCCATTTGGGACATCTTCTTTCCCTTGAGAGTTATGAGGAGAGGGTAGTGAACACAGGCAAATACAGATGGATTCATAGGGAGGTAATGAGGACAGAACATTCATGGGATTCATAGATGTTCACTTTAACTTCCTAAGTGAGGCATGAGGCAAGGTCATCAGCTGAGACTGAAATGGGTAGAGGGTGGTTAGGTAAGTTGAGAGTAAGGATAATAAAAGGGGAATGGGAGAGGAGGGCAAGATGGTATCGGTTTAGGTGGGCACTCATCATCTCTCTCGCAGAGGATGGCTGATTAGAGACAGGACCCTCTCTGAGTGGGCTGTTCTGGGAGCCCACGGAGTGAGAGCCTTTGGGACATCAATCTGGAGGGAGCTGGACAGGGAGGTGGATTGCTCAAGATAAAACTGTGAGTTTTTCCTGAGCTGGAAATCGTGATGCGGACAGCTAAGCCCCACTCTCAGGGCAAAGAGCTAGGGCGAGCCCCGACTCCCACTGGCAACCCATTGATAGGAAGCATTCTCCCAGAGTGGGAGGGTGGCAGAGGGTGAAAAGGGGTTTCCTTTCTTTGGGTTTGGTTGCCTGGACCGCCTTGGAGCTTTGGGGAGCACACCAGCCAGCTTGAAGTGGCGCCAAGCTGAGGGGAGAGAGGCGAATCTGCTGAGGAAGCCTGATTTACCTAGCGGCCCTGGGATACAGAGGCTTGGATTGGGAGAGGGTGACCTCAACCAATTTTATAGTTCCACACTGAGGACTATCAGAGTTTCAGCTTCCCTGGAGGGGTCAGGCAGTGGGAACTGTTTGATAAGTTTCCACAAGCCTGTTTGGGGTTCCCTGGGAGGAAGGGGTGATCTAGAAGAGGCTTGTAAATCATTTCGGTGCAGTAAACTTGATTGTCTGGACCACCTTAGAGCTTTGGGGAGCACACCAGCTGGCTTGAGGTGGCACAAGGCTGAGGGGAGAGGCAAATCTGTTGAGGAAGCCTAACCACCCTGGGATACAGAGGCTTGGCTTGAGAGAGGGCAGAGTCAGCCAATTTAATAGTTCCACACTGAGCACTATCAGAATTTCAACTCCCCTAAGGGAGTCAGGCAGTGGGTAGTGCTTAATAAGTTTCCACAAGCCTATTTAGGGTCCCCTGGGAGGAGGGGCTGGTCTAGAAGAGGCTTGTAATCCATTTCAGTGAGGTGAACTCAGTCATTAAGGTCCCATTTGAATTTCAAAAGGTAACTCAACCTGACCAGGAAGAGGGGAGGGAGGAATCTGCTCATTCAGCCTGCTGACTCCTGCTGCCACAGGAGAATAAAACCTTTGCAGGGGAAAGAGACTAAAAAGCTTTCTGAAGAGCTAACCAACCCAATTAGTAAGTTAGCTCAGTGGAGGAATTTCTGTCTTGATAATATGAGGCCCCTAGTTTGATTCCCAGCTCCTCTAAGAGTAGTGATTCACCGGGAT
>JAQZBX010002257.1:0-73638 GCA_029593785.1 Cabassous unicinctus
GATGGCACTTGAACAGGCTGCCAGAGAGGAGAAAATCTTCCTAACACTGACCTTCCAGATGCTGCATGGGACCATCAGAAGGGGAAGAGGGCAATGGAGTGGAGGCTTAGCACTCAAAGTGATGTCTCAGAATCAGCATGTTGTTTCTGGGTCAGAGATTTCCTAGGCACAGAACTTATAATGACAGGATTTTACATTTTCTATGACTAGCAGGCACTGGAAGCAGTTTTGCAGGATAAGCAAAACAGATCAGTTATAATTGGATAAGAAACATTTAACTGGGCTATCTTTAAACCAGTTGGACTTGAGAGGATTTGAGTTTCACATGAGGGTGGGCTTTTGTGGGACTTAATTGACCCAGGTTGCTGTGAAGAATTGGACAACACACAGTAACAACACAGGGACAATATTTGGCTCTATTATGTACCAATCACACAATTCCATCATGACCTACCCTCTTGATTTCCCTGCTCACACTCTATTCCTTTGGAATAACATATGAGGCACCTGTGACATCTTCACTCAAAACACAAATTAGGTTCTTGACATTTTTAAATTAACAACTCCAAATACAGTGGCATAGGATATTTAATTTTTGAGTTTAATTTCTATCATTTCTGCCCCTTTTGCATCCTGATTTTTCTTTTCCATGCTTCATCCCTCTCTTTTCTCTCTTTGAACTTCCCCAGTCATAATCTCAATCCTTTCTGTCCTTGCATTACTTTTCTTTCTGACTGCAAGGAATGAAGTTGGAGAACTGGAATTTAAATTGCAGTTCCCTGTGTTCCTCTAAGCAGGCCTAGAAATTACAAAAGGATTTCAATACAAAATACATTCAAGGAGACCCCTCCAGCAATTCTATTTCAATATGCCTGGGGTGGGCCAAGGTAGTTTACATTTCTGACAGACTTCTTTGAGAAGCAGTAGTAGAAAATATATGTAGGCCAGATGACCCTAGTAGAGTCTGTTTATACCTGAGTGAAGAGATTTGATTTGGAAGTGACTAGGGACCCCAGGGTGATGGTAATTATTACTCAGAATGCAAAGGATTTACCTCATGGGTTACATTGCAGACCCTGGTCACCCTGGGACACAGTCAGGGAAACATACATCAACTTCTAATGTCAGAGACACTGATAAATCTTTCTCTCAATTCTGCCATTTTGTCTCTGCTCTTTGTTTCTCAGGAGGAATATAAAAGCAACTAGCAATGACTTTTCTGGTTGTCATTATGTCCTTCTCTCATGCTGAACATTTTTCGGTGGAGTCTTCAATGGCATTGAATGATCCCTTGTCAGAGATGAAAGGAATATCCCTGGAATCCACTTATAGAGGGACAGTCCTCTATGAACCCCCTTACCCAATCTCCCTGGATCATTGGTGCTCACAATGGACACTTCCTCACCAGCTTTTGCTTAAGTCCATCATTTCCTTCCTCCCAATCTACACTTCTGGCTGTAAATATGGCCTCAACCTATAAGGAGGCATAATCAAACCTCTCCTGGACTCCTTATTTCTCCAAATCACATGAAGATCCTTGTGTTGGTGGGACTGTAGTGGTGTATGTCTCTCCATATTGGCCTAGACCAGGCAGGGAATGTTTCACTCTCTTACAATAAGCACCTTGCATTGTCTTCTAATGCCCCATATTTTGCACACTAACCCACAAGTGGCCATCAAGGTATCAAAAAATACACTGGGCCCATAGTCTCTGCAGCCCTTTATACCTTTGCAGACTAGAAGCAGAAGCACTCTAGCCCTCCAGTAAGGGGTCCAGCTTTTTTCCACTTAACATTTCATAGACACACAGGGGAATTTCTATACTTTACTAAACAACTGCATATACTCAATTGCAGAGGCTTAGGAGTTAAGTCTTTCCAATTTTCTCCTTTACTGGCTTCCCATTTTCTAAGCATTGGCCATAAGCACCCTTCCTTGGGAGAAATTGAACACACCAAATGTAAGATATCTGCTATAGTTAGGAGTAATATTTTCATGATACTCCTTCATGCTTTTAAACAAATGTTCATAAAAATAAAAGGTGTTGGTGGTGGGGTGATATATGGGAGCTTGATATAAGGATGTGAATGCTTGTTTTGTAAGGTCACACCTTTTACTATACACTTATTTTTCATGTATGCATATGTATGTATGATATATTTTAATGAAATTTTAAAAATATAATAAAAAGAAGAAAGACTTCAAATCAGAGTCCCAATCACAAGCGTAGGAAAAGAGAAAAGAAGAGCAAACCTAACTCAAAGTGAGCAGAAGGAACTAAATAACAAGGATGAGAAGAGAGGTAAGTGAAATAGAGAACAACAAAAATAAAAATCAGACTAGAGAGAATCAAAGCTAAATTTGGTTCTTTGAAAAGAACAATAAAATTGACAAACTCTTAATGGACTAACAAAGAAAAGAGGAGTGAGGATTGAAATAACAAAAGTCAGAAATGAAAAGGAGGACATTTCTAAAGACCCAGTTGAAATAAAAAGGACTATAAGAGGATACTATGAAAAACAGTACACAAGTAAATTAGAAAATCTAGACAAAATGGACAAATTTGTATAAACACACAAATTACCTACACCTAACCAAGAAAGAATAGAAGATCTCTACAAACTAATTACTAGTAAAGAGATTGAAGACATTGATTTTTAATCAATTTTACATGCTAGCTTAATTTGGACAAAGAGGAGGGTAGTTCACTAAGGTACAAATTTACTGTTTCTGGTTATCCCTGGGTTCATTCCAGGAGCCTGGAGTTAACCTGGTCCAGTTTACTGAAATTTCCACATGAGAAGGAAAATGGTCAAGGCCTCAAACTGGTTGCCCAAAATTTCTGCAAATTCTGGCAATGAAGTTCATTCATCAATCATTTACAATTGTTGTGTCACTTGTTCCCAGAGGCTTTTTTCAGCATTCCCCATAATTTCCCATTATTTATTATTTATATCAATTTTATAAGTAACTCAAGATAACTACAATAACAGCAAATCTGCTTTAGTCAGTGGTTACACTCCCCCCATTTTTGTTCATTCCTCATTCTTGGGGTTTGGGGACAATGCCTATTCAGACTGTGTGGAGGCTGTGCAAAGTGAATTACCCTGAGGCATCAGAACTGCCAGAATCATCATTTCCTTCTACTTCATTACTAAGCATTCTAAGAGTATCCATGGAGAACACTGAAACTGAATGGATTTGAAATCCATTAAAAGTTTAGAAGCAAAGACGTTACATGGAAGCAAGTCAAAGGACTCAGGCATATCCTTGGACAGTAGGTACAAAATGGATTATACTGATATGGGTAGATGGATAATAATTAAAAATAAAAATTTCAAGCACTGAAGTGGCATTTTAGTCTGGTACATATGTAGATGGAGCACACCTCAGGGAAACAGGAATTTGAAATTTGAAGTCAGGAGTAAAATCAATCTTACACATGAAGAAATTGTGCAATGTTTCTAAAGAACACCATACCAAAAAGAGCAGTTTTGTTTGCGTGGTTCTAAGCCATGGAACAAATGGAACTACTGACCTGAAAAAACTTAACAGATTTCTTCAGAGGGATACTAGTAGAAGTCTAATTGGAAAATCCAAACATTTCATTATTCAGCCCTGCAGGAAAGAATTGGACTGTGGCATTGAAACAGTCAGTGGTTTTGATGATGACATGGCATATGAGAAACTACCAGTTGAGGTGGATTTCTTGTATGCATATTCTAGAGCACTTGTTACTATTCCTGGTGTAATTAAAAGGATGGATCTTGATTCATCCAGTCATTTGTGTTAGACTGAAAATATATGCTCACAAGCTGGAGTTTATACACATCCTTCCACATATTAACCAAAAGTTAGCCAGAGAATTTGAGTCCTACTCCCTTGACTCTACTTTTCATGCAAAGAAGCAGATCCATTTACTGTGTCCATGCTCACAAAGGAATGGTATTTTTTATCACTAGAGAAATTTCCCATATAATTCTATCTATACATTTATCTGTCAACCCATCCATGTATATTTCTCTTTTTATTGACCTACTTTCTAAACATTTTGGGATTAAGTTGTATATATCACACTCCTTGAACACAAAATACTTCCAAGTACCTTTCCTTAGAACAAGAATATTCACTTATGTACCACTGTTTCAGTCTGTGTGGAAGCTGTGCAAAGTGAATTATATTGTGGCATCAGAAATGCAATAACCATCATTCCCTTCTACTTCATTATTTAGCTTAATAAGAGTATCCATGGAGAACACTGAAACTGAATGGATTTGAAATACTGCAAAATCTCAGAAACAAAGACCTTCCATGGAAACAAGTCAGTGGACAATGGAATATACTTGGACAGTAATTACAATATGGATTATCCTGAAATGGGTATATGGATAATTTATAATAAAACATTCAAGCACTAGAATGGCATTTCAGTCTGGTACAGATTTAGATTGAGCAAACATTTTAAGGCCAAATGCAGCATAAATAGAGGGACAAGGCTGTAATTAAAGGTAGCCTGTCCAGCTCCTTAAATATCCTCATTTGTCCCTATGCAAATTATTTGTGCATTCCAACAAAACACATGGAGAGATGTTATCTGAAAACCTCATACCGTAGATTATTAGCCAGAGGAGATGAAGAAATTTTGTTAAGGACACACTAAAATACAACTTTTATAATAAAGAGTGGAATGTAAGGAAAGTAGAATAAATTGATCAGCTGGGCACTCCATAATTAGAGACAATGTGGTTTGATCCTGAGCAGAGACACCACACAGCCCATGGGGTGAAGGCAGGGCCATTGACCCAGGTATTGAAAAAGGGAATGGCAGCTAGTTTCTTCATACATACAGCAAGGAGGATGCCCCCAAGGCAGAAAAGTGAACAAAATCAGAAACTTTGGAATGATAACTTTATAAAGGTGGTTAGAGTTGCAGTAAAAATCATAGTACTCTGTTGTAAAATTTTTGAGCATGTTAATTCATTTTCTTTTGAAGTTTACACCCAAAGCAAAATAGTGGTAACATTTTATACTCTTCTCTAAAATGAAAGGACCATGGCATACAGCATTTTAGAAATCATTCTGTCTGAATCCCTCCTTTGGTGCATGGAATGAGTGAAGGCAGAAAGAAGCAGCATCACACAGCCAGGGAGCACATGCTGCCAGCACCCTCTCTCCCCAAGGTGCTGAACTGGTGCTTCCTTGTGGTGTCTCATTGGATTCCAGGCTGACATTTCAGATAAGTTTTCCATTTTGCTCAAAGAAAGGAACTCACATTCACTCACTTTGACTAGTTATACAACTTTTTTCTAGGTAAATGCAGCATGAACTTCAAAATTTGCTCGAGTGTGATGACTTTGTTAAAATTTGATTTGAATTTTAATTTCAAAAGTTAAATTATACCTTAAAAAAGAGATTTCATTGGTTTTTATAAAATCTATTTTATTGATACATATTCATAAAGCATACAATCCATCTAATGTGTACAATCAATAGTATTTGGTATAATCACAAGGTTTTCTATTCATCTTTTCTATCATTATTAGAGCATTTTCATTACTCCACTAATAATATGAAGGAATTCAATTAAAGGCTATGACAACTGACAGAAAGCAGACTGTCTTGGTATGTATGGGACAGGCATCTCTAGTCTGAGGACACTGAGAAAAGATCTGGTAGGAGCCTGGTGGAGAAATATTCTGTGCTTCAAAGAGAGTATCTGGTATATGTCAAGTAATGATTAACAAGTTCTGTTATATGCAGGAATGTAAAGAGAACTGAACGATTAACCCTAAAACCTTGCTGACATTAGTAATATGTAACTCGTCACTTATCTATTACCCTTGTACATGCCCATACGTATTTTCTTTGTTCTAAAGCTAAATAACAGCCAGGATGCTTTATGCAGCAGCACTCTCCTCCTTTTGGATGGAGGGTCCCCTGACCCTGGCTATCTCTTTTCTCTGCCTAATCTTTTCTCATCTGCGGCACCATTTTCATGGACCTAGGTCCAGAACATCAACATTTGGTACCCAACATGGGGCATGAAAATGAATTTTTTCTTTTTGTCAGTGTGCAGTGGACCAAGAAGCTCCTGATGAACAGCTTTAAAGAAAAAAAAAGGTAAGTTACATCCTGGGATCATCAGGGAAATGGGGAATCAGCAGTCGAACTTTGAAGAGTACTCTAGAGTGTTAAAAGCTTTATTAAAAAGCACTGGAGTAACTATCGAATCCTTGGCTTTTGAGGAAATTTTCTCTTGTACAGAAATGTTATTATTGGTTTCAGCTGCAAGGGTGGGATATTTTAAATTGGAAACAATGGAAGGTAGTCATGAAAGCTTTAAAAAGGGCTTATCAAAAGGGAGAGATAATTCCCATACATATATGGTCTTTGTGTAGTCTTATTTGTGTTATTCTTTAACCATTAAAATCAGATGAAAATGAAGATAATAAACAGGATACTCCTATCACTGGACCAATAGCAGAACAAGCTGATGTTCATTTTAATGAAAATATATATGAAAAAATTCATGAATAGCCAAAAACAGATAAACTCATGTCTAATAAAAGGAAAGAAAAGAAAAAGGGAGTTTATGGAACTTTTCCAGCGGTTGTTATGCAGTCTGTTCCAAAAGATTGCCAAGCCAAAACTAGTGTGAGAGCTCCGTCTAGTGGCAATAGTAAATCAATACCAGCTCGTGTGTGTCCAATATGCCAGAATGGGTTATACTGGGGCAATGAATGCTGTTATAGATACCATAAGAATGGCAGTCTCAATAAGTCAAGAAACTTCCAAGTGGGCCTCGCTCAAGGCCCTCAGACAAATGATATGAGCACATTTTCCAGCCTAGCTCAAATATACCTGGTCAGTAATGGAGCAGCTCACTCCGGCATGTAACAGAGCTAAAAGCATCTACCAAAGGCAGTGCAGCTGTCAATTTTCCCTCAGCTGAAACTAAGATGATTACTCCTTCACTGGGTATACAAAAGATAAGGACAGGAATTAAAGGGCCTATCCCCAAAAATAATGTAGGTTTCATTATTGGCCATAGCAATCTTATGACCAAAGGTGTTTTACTGCAAACCAGGATCATTGACTCCAACTTTGATGGAGAAATTTGTTTATTAGTACAAACTTTAACTCCCTAACAAATTGAATCAGGAGATTGTATAGCTCAACTTATTTTATTACTGAATCGTAAACCTCAACCTTGGCGTATAAATTTTACAGGAGGATTTGGTTCAACTGGGTGTAAAGTTTATTGGTAAACAGCAATTTGAGATGAAAGGCCTGAAATTACCATAAAAATAAATGGAAAAATAAAAAAAAAGTGGATACCAGGGCTGATGTCTCTATAATTGCTAAATGATAATGGCCACAAGCTTGCACTTTACAAAAGGTGCCTACAGTTTTCATTGGCATTGGCACAATGACAGATGTTTATCAAAGTACTCAGATATTTAAGGTAGAAGGTCCAGAATGACAAGAGGCTGCTCTGCAACCTTATGTTGTGGATGTAGGACTTAACTTATGGGTAAGAGACATTATACAAATTGGGAGCTTATTTAAATATTCCTCACATTTCTGATACAGCTAAATATCTTATTACTCATATGCAGTGTGCTCCCCCTTCCTGACCTGAGACATGACTTATTGGTGACTACCATGGCCTAGGATATTCAAATTTAGAGTAGGGGATACTGTTGCCAAGGGCTTCACATTGCCTTTAAAATGGCTAAATGCCAAACCTATCTGGTTTGAACAGTGGCCCCTTCCAAAAGTAAAATTATAAGCCCTGCAAAGATTAGCACATGAGCAGTTAATGGCAGGGCTTATTGAACCCTCTACTAGTCCGTGGAATTCTCCAGTTTTTGTAATTAAAAAGAAATCTGGCAAATGGTGAATGTTGACTGATTTACATGAAATTAACAAAGCTATTCAACCTCTGGGATCTTTACAGCCTGGTTTGCCATCCACAACTATGATTCCACGAAATTGGCATATTATTATATTGATCTGAAAGATTGTTTCTTTACTATTCCTCTCAATCTAAATGATAGAGAAAAATTTGCATTTACTATTCTTTCTATTAATCACTCAGCTCCTACTGAATGATATCATTGGAAAGTTTTACCTCAGGGAATGATGAACTTTCCTACATTATCTCAAACCTTTGTTCACATCCCATTAAAAATTTTATGAAAACAATTTCCTAATGCTATGATTATTCATTATATGGATGATATTAGTTTTGCCACCTAGCAAACTTCTGAGCTGAAACAACTATTTCAGAAGGCTAAAGAAATTCTTCCTCAACATGGGTTACAAATAGCAGAAGAAAAAATTCAAAAACAGGCTTCTTTTCAATATTTGGGCCATGCTGTTAATGGAAATATTATAACTCCACAAAAGGTCCAGTTTTGATCTGATCATTTATGTACTTTAAATGATTTTCAAAAATTACTGGGTGATATTAATTGGGTATGGCCTACTTTAGGAATTCCACTTTATGCTTTAACTAATCTTTTCAATACTCTAACAAGAGAATCTGACTTAAATAGTCCTTGCATTTTAACCCCAGAAGCAAAAAAGGAGTTAAAATGGTTAGAAAAAAGAGTACAAAATAGCCAACTAACAAGGATAAATATGAATCTTGCAATTTCACTTTCAATATTTCCATCTTGCCATTCCCCTATTGGGATACTTTGGCAAGAGGAGGGCATAATAGAATGGAAATTCCTACCCAACAAAGATCCAAAAAAAAAACTTCATACTTATCCTGAAAAAATTACAGCAATAATATCAAAAGGCCGTATTCACCTGAGACAGCTTATGGCCAGAGATCCTGATAAAATCATACTGGACGTTACAAAGCAAGAGCTTTCTCAGCTCTGGCAGTTCAGTAACTCTTGGCAAGTGGCCTTAGCAGATTTTATTGGAAAATTCATAATCATTTTCCAAATTCCAAATTTTTACAGTTTTTAAAACTTACTTCATGGATTCTTCCTAATGCTATCAAACAGCAACCACTCTCTGCTGCACTTACTTAGTACACTGATGACAGCAGTAATGGAAATGCAGGCTATTTAGGCCCAACTACAAAATCTTGGAAAACACCTTATTCATCTGCCCAAAAGGTGGAAGTAATGGCTGTTGTTCAATTGCCAACTGATGTTTCTGAGCCTTTAAATATTATGTCTTATTCTGCTTCTCTCTGTCATGTTGCTTGTCATATAGAAACAGGTCAGATAACTCCAATTTCTGAATTAGAAGTTCTTTTCCTACAATTACAAAAGACTGTTCATGAATGTTCTAATCCAATTTATATTATTCATATTCTTTCCCCTTCTCAACTTCCTGGCCCTATGGCTTCACAAAATGATTTCGTAGATAACCTTTTTGCTCATACCGAAACTGCTGCTGATTATCATAAACTTACACATACTAATGCTTCTGGCTTACATCATAAATATATCCACTTAACAGTAAAAGAAAGTTAAAAAATTTTAAAACAATGCCCTACTTGTGAGCCCATAAATGCCCCCACTTTCTCTCCAAGAGTAAGTCCCCATGGAGAGCATTCGAATGAAATTTGGCAAATGGATGTTACACATGTGTCTTCTTTTGGCCACCTTCAATATGTACATGTGACAGTGGACACATTTTCTAATTTTCTTTAGGCAATTGCTCACACTGGTGAAAAGGCCTCACATGTACGTTCTCACTTATTACATTGTTTTGCTGTAATGGGCCTGCCAGCACAGCTAAAAACTGATAATGGGCCTGCCTATCTTTGTCAATCTTTCAAAAAATTTTGCAGTGACTGGAACATTAAACATGTTACTGAAATTCCATATAAACCCCAAGGAGAAGCAAAAGTAGAAAAAAAGCAATCACTTACTAAAATTATTGTTGCAAAACAAAAAGGGGATATGGAGGAGAATCTGTTAAAGACAAATTATCTAAAGCATTATTTACCTTAAATTTTCTTAATAGACAATAAATGTCTAATACCACAGCAGCAGAAAGACCATGGGAGGTTAATAAAAGGAATGAAAATGAAAAATGTAGACAACTGATATATTAGAAAAATGAAACAACCAATAAATGGGGGAAAGGAGAGGTAAAGATTTGGGGCTGAGGTTTTGCTCTTATCTTTACAGAAACAGGAGAACAGCAGTGCATCCCCTCCAGAAGCATCAAGCCTGGAGTTGAAGATGCTGCCAAAACTTAAACTATAGACATGGTGGTTTCACATTGAATTAATTATAGGTATAGTATTAGGTCAAGGTAAGATACCATATCATAATTACACTTATTGGGCATATATTACCAACCCACCTCTTTTAGAGGTGTTAACCTGGGCCGATGAGTCTTACCCAATTTATCTTAATCAATCTCACCATTTTCCAGGACCTATGGACTTATGGCTACCCTTAAAGCCAAAAGAACAATGGAAATTTATAGAAGATTTCACTTTACATTTTATAGACTTCTCTCTTTGTATTGGACATGGTTCTGCAAGCATGCAACCTCAAAATTGCAGTGTAGTTTTAACAGAGAAAAATCAAACTCGAATTTATATTCTCATTTTCCTTTCTTTACCCTATAAATCAGAAAATATGGTAAATCTTACATGTCCCTCTCAAAACAGATAACTTAATGACAAATGGCATGTATGTCATGGTTTTACAGAGGTTGTGTTGTTTAATGATTGCTATGGAATTATAAAGGATTGGGTCCTTATAGGAATACTGAAGCCTGCTAAAAATGCAGCCATATCTTTGTTCATTAACAATTTAATCATAACCATTAATGAGAGTAATCCTTTTTTCTGGAATTTTGGTAATACGGCATTTACTAACAGCTCAATGAATTGGAAAAATCTAGGAAGAGTACTCCCATAACCATGGGACACAAAACTTAACAAAATTCAAAATTATTTGTGGAAATTATTTTTGGGACCTGGACCAATTTTTGAATGGCAAGGCAATAAAACTAATATTACCAGTTTAAAAAGAAAATCAAATCAATTTCTTACAGTATGTGTATGAGATCCTATAGTTTTTATCAATGGAAAATTTAATTTTGGTGAAAGGAACATTAGCTGCCCCAATTGCTCTTTATTTACATCTCTTAAGAATTCATATTTGCAGGAAAATCAAACTCTTTCTATAGAAGAAGAAGAAAAGGAGTATGGTTACTGGTTTAGATGACCAGACATTGGCAGCAGCCTCCAGAATCCCAGTTGCTGTAGCATTTCCTCAACCACTATTTAAAAAGAACTAAAAGACTTATTGAACTTTTAATAGCAGGAGTTTTGGGACTGATTGGTATCATAACCGCCATAGCCATCACTGGCACAGCCCTGCATCAAGGAGTCCAGACTCAACAATATGTTAAGGACTGGCATAGAAATGCAAGTGAGATGTAGCGTAGCCAGTCTCACATTGATGTGGAACTGAATAATCATATGAGTTATCTTGAAACAACTTTTATACATTTGGATAATCAAATCTGTAACCTAACTTATTAAAAGATCTTAAAAGTGATTGGAATGAAAGTTCTTTTTGTATTACTCCTTTGCCTTATTATAATAGTGAGCATGCTTGGGAAAAGTTTGCATTAGCCTGAGATGATCCTTGCCTGGTCTCTGGTCTTTGATCCCACATCATCAGAATTAGACTGGCTCCAGGTGATAGGTCTGAGCCTGCAGAGAAACCGAGGCCTGACCACCTCATTTACTCCCTTAAGAGGAGCGGGTGACCCCTTCTCTGCGTTTGACCCAGAACTTAGAGCTGAAATTCAGCAATTGGGGGAGGTGCAGGAAAATGCTGATGGGGTGATGGGACGGGCACTTCCGTCTACCAGTTCATACTCATTTTTCATTGGTATGAAAACGCTGAAAATCGGTCACTGAGAGGGATAGATTTTACACATGGATGTCTTGATTGGAGCAGGACAGGGAGACAAAGGGTCTTGAGGTAGTCTCTGTGGCTAGAGGAGTGAGTATGCGAGGTGAAGCAAGGAGTGGGACCCTCAATTTTGGGAACCCAGAGCCAAGCGGATTCTGTATCTACCAAAAGATGACTAGGCTCCTGGATTCCATTCTAGGTGATATGGGAAAGTGTGCATCTACTGCCAGGCCCAGTGGGCAATATTTCCTGGGTAAGATAGTGAAGGAGGAAGCCTGGAGGACCGAGAAGTTACCCAGAGGAGCAAATAGCAAATGAGCCAATTTGAAAGTCTCTCTTCCTCTAGGTTTGCGGTTCTTAACCGAGGAGCCAGCTCCAGAATTTCCAGGTTGGGGTCGCAGCAATCTTCTGAGAACTTTGGGCTTGAATCTGTGTTTGTGTAGCCCTTTGCTTAAGGCCTATATGTGAGCTATACAAATAAAAGAGTAGGAGAGAGTTTTGTTTTGTTTTCTGGGGGAAAGTTGGAGTGATTAAAGCATTGTTGAGTGATTAGAGAGGGGATTTTTGATATGATAGATGTACATCCTGTCCCAAAGCATCCCAGGCGATTTTCTTTTACATCGCCTTACATCCTTAGGGTTGATTTTCTGCCCGGGTTCATGTTCATATCCGGGGTGTTTTCTGCTTTCTTTCCCTTGTGCCACCACAAGCCATGTACATCCCTACTTCTTTTGCCTTCCCTTATTGTGTTAGTAACCTTTCTCCACCCAGACCCTTACTGAGCTGCTAGGGCCCAGGATATGGTAAAGATAAGTAGGAGAAAAAATATTCCATTATTCTCATGTTGCTGATTGGGATTGAAAATGAGAGGAAAAATTATTCCGTAGCTTTTCTGGAACAGTGCCTCTGTGTGCTCATGCCAGCTCATGAGTTGGGTTGGGACATGGGGAGGTGTTGGGGTGTTAGGGCTCAAGGCTGATCACCTAATCCAGATTAAATTGCATGGGATGCTCCCATCTCTCTGGCTATACTTTTCCCTATTGCCCCCATTTACCCACCTCTTCTGAGATTTAAAGTGGATCTCCCTATAAGAGTGTTGTCATCAGGACCCAAGATTCTCTGCCTGAAGTGGACACACACAGACTCAGTGCTATGTGCACTAACTACTCCTAATACATGTCCTCCTGTCTGCCTTCCTTCCTACCAACTCAGCCAAAGTTCTGTTTAGTGACTTTTAGATTACAAAGAATATCTTTGAAGTCTAGGCTTTCACCTTGGGTTCCATTCAAGAAAATCACAGGCTTCAACACAGAGGGTTCCTAAAATTGACCTCTAATAGTAAAAATTGTCATAATAGAGAATTTATTTTCAAGAGGAGAAACTAAAGAAAAAAATTTTCAAATAGAATGTATGTTGAGAATGTGGGTCAATGCTTAATGTATGTAGAATTGTTAATAAGGTTTATTTTAAATGTGTGGAAATTAATAAAGTTGATGGTAATGCATTATAGTGAGTATAACTAACACTGCTGATTTATAAATGTAATTGTAGCTGAAAAGGATAGTCTGTGGTTGCAATATTTCAATTGAAGGGAAGAAAGAAAATAATCTAGGGACTAAGAGTCATTTCAGTGGTGGATAAAGATTGTGGTTAATAGTATAAAAATGCTCTTCTTTTACAAAATGTTTAGAGTATGGTGATACATTGGAAAATTACAACAAATGTAAATTATGGGTTATAGTTAGAAATATTGTAATAATTGCAGCAATGACAAAGAAAATATATCAGTTCTAAGGGACAGCAATAGAAGGGTGTAATGGGGTATGGGATTTTTCTTTTGGAGTAACGGAACATTCTAAAATTGACTGACGTGATGACAGCACAACTCTGATGAATATGAGAGTCCATGAGTGTACACTTTGAATGGAATGAACAAAGAATGGACTGTATAACACAATGAACCCTGTGGTGGAAGATGGACTGTGGTTAACAGGATAGATAAGAGAACATTCTGCCATGAATTATAAAAAGTATATTATTCTAATACAGGGTTGTAATAACTGGGTGGGTTGATGGGAAAAAACACCAAATGTAAGATATTGGCTATTGTTAGTAGTAATATTTTGATGATGCTTTTACATAGTTTGTAACAATTGTTTCACATCAATGCAAGTAGTTAGTGATGGGGTAATGTGTGGGAGCCCAGTATGTTAATATGCATGTTTATTTTGTAAGTTTTGTAAGTTCACAACTATTACTATAATCTTATTGTTTATATATATTCATGTATGAATGATAAACTTCAATTAAAACTTATAAAGAAAAGAGTTTGAAGCTGTAGAACAAATAAAATTATTTGTTACATTAAATCACATAAAAATGAATGCACATTTCTTGTAAAATTTGAAAACAGAAATTTCTTACAAACTGAAAGACCCATATTTTTCAAGATAGCTTCCGCAGTTTGATTTATATATTATCAGATATTTCCTACATATATTAACAAATATACATATTACTAAAATATATTTAATTTTTATACAAATAAAATTTTGATATATCTCTAATAACCTTTGTGTTAATATATAATTATTTTCTTCACTCAGAGGAACCATGTTTTAACATATTTGATCCATCACTGTGGGTCCTAAGAAAATTTCCTCTAAGTCGATCCATAGGGGACATAACTAGATAATGACATCTTTCCCCTCCAGATTCATTCATCACCTTTCTAGCCCTGCTCTCTGTCCCAGGACCTTGACCTCTGTGGACTGCACAGGAGAGCTCACTTTGTCCACTGGCTTCTAATAGGGCTCAGCCACTGGGAAGCACCTGTAACAGGTCAGAGATCTGAAGGAGAGTGTGGTAGACAATGTTTTCCTCTATTTCTGTGTCAGTTGGGTCTCAGTCTGACTGAATTACTTTATTAAAGCCAAAAGTCTTGTGAGGTAGCACATAATACCACTCATTGTCTTGCCACTTCTGACCTGGAGGTAGTAATGCTCCCTTCTGGTGCCAGTTCTGGAGTGCTCCCCACACTTTGTTGGTTTCCATTAACTTGCCCACACTGTTCTAAATAGATATTTTATTTAACTCTTCTCAATTATCCCTTCATACTGGGCATCTCTTTTATAATGCAACACTGACAAACCTAATTACAAATAAAAATGTAGCTGTGAATCATATACTCAAAATCATTATAATATAGTTTATCCTGGGGTGCTCAGTAAGTTATGTTTAGCAATAGAGGCCAGCAAAGTAGACTGAGAATACATGTACAATTAAGTAAATATTTTATAGACCTCAAAACATTTGCCTGTAGATTGATGGAACTGTTGTTGAAAGTGTACTATATTATATTATTGTCTTGCCTAGAAAAAACTCACTTAAAAATAGTGAAAATAGGTCAGGCTTAGATTAAAGAGACTATATTTTAATATTTGATATGAAAAGCAGTTTTCATCTCAATTATATCCCAGAAATTGACTTTATACCTCCTACTGCCTCTTTCTGGATCCACAACCCAGCAGTTCCTCATCTTCAGCTCTGTTCAGTGTTTTTTATGTGTGCTCTCTTTCCAGTAGACAAAACTGTTTTTCTTGGTTTTCAGTCCACATATGTCCTTTACAGTTTTTCTTTCTACATTTTATCTTTCATGCAAAATTGTTAGAACAAAGGGATCTGTGTAAAAGCATGTCTGGACTCTGGCATTTTACTTGTCTTTGTATTCATTTGACAGTTTTGAATTTTTTACATCATTTACAGTCAAATTCCATAAATATTTCTGTGAAGTAACTATTGTTTCCACAAATATGCACTCACACACCCACAACACACACACTCACATATATTTCAAACCTTTAACAATGTCTACCTCTTAGAATGAGATTGCAAGGACTTTTACTTTTAATATGTGTTAAAAATCTTCTCAAGGTAATATATTTCTTTTTATTTCTAAGGGCTGCATAGTTTCTATCAAGAAGATCATTTACTTTTTACCACTCATTACTAAAGAACACAGTTTTTTTTCCTAATAAATTTTTTTTTGTTGTAGGATTGATTCTGTAGGAAAATTCTTAGAAGTGTTATTCCTGGACCAAAAAGGTGTTTATATTTAAAATGTTTGTGCTATATTGCATTTCCAAGGATACATTCAAGTTCATTTCCACCAGCAGCATTTGGGAGGCTTTTTTACCAACTTGAATTATAATGAAAATACTTAACATTTTCTAATATGTCTGTCAAATGCATAGCTCAATGTTTTAATTTGCAGGTCTTTGACATTAGTGAGGCCAAGCTTATCTTTGCTTTTGCTTTGAAGAAACTCTTCATATTTGTTGAAATTGCACTTTTTCAACAATGCTAAACATTTCCATGATTTTTCTTTGCTGTTCAACTTAATTTATGTTGTGTACTTTTTTGGTAAAGGCATAATATATTTAACTTTTTATATATTAAGTGTGTCAGTCATTTTTCTTCATAGTTTCTTAGTTTAAATTCTACTTTGCAAATGGAGCACTGAGGACAGAAGTTGGGGAAATAAAAAAATTAGTAAAATGTTCTAAGAATAAGAAAAAATATCATTTACTTTGTATTCAAATGTTCTTTCTGACAGCCACACTGACTTCTCTACCTTACACTTGACCTTGTTAAGTTACACATGAAGTAAGAAGTTGGGGGGAAAGGGATTAAATACCATATTTGTTTAAATTTAATGCCCTCACCCTGAATCACAACAGTGCTTTCTGCCAAATTCCCCATTGCAAAATACTCTCTATTCCCTTTATTAAAAGAAAAAATTCACTAATATATTCAAAGCTGCAGGCTTTTTGAAGTAGAAATTCCTGAACCAGGGGCCTCTCAAAGGGTGGTGGCAGGTGTGCTCTGTGCTTCTGGGATAGCTGAGTCACATAAAAAAAATTAAGGACATACTATAGCATAGGCAAGAGAGTACAGAGTTTATTAGGAAACAAGAAAAGAGTTGGTACACACCTGAGACAGGGGTGCGGGCATGCTACAGGTGAGACCCAACTTAGGGCTCAGGGTAGGCCTTTTTAAAGCATTTACTCCTCCCCTTTCCCCATATTAAGTAGGAATCTCAGCTATTTGCTGTCTTGATTGGTTGCCTTTCGACAATCACCTGTTATCTTTCAGGGAACCAAGGGGTAGGCCTTTCTCTTTGGAGTTATCCAGAGCTTCTTTTGAGGGAGTTTCAAATGGGACCTCAGGACCATGGTCTTGGGGGCCTTTTTTTATTTTTTATTTTTATTTATTTATTTATTGTTCATAAAAATCAAGATTTTTTGACTCTAATGTATACAGCTTTGTTCTCAAGCAGCTGCCTCCCCTCAGGGGGTTTCTGGGTGGGGTTTCATGACTGTTCTGAAAAACAGCCTTCCATCATTTCCTTCATTAACTTGCCTCAGGGGGGAATTGAGAATAAGAGTTTCAGTAGCCATCTTGATCACAGTTGCTTATAAATGCATTTAGTGGATCACAGAAGTTCCTTATTATGGAAGAAGGCATTACAAACAGGTCTTGCAATGCAGGAAAGAGATAAACATTGATTAATGTGGTATGCTCATCTATGCAGATAAACTATACCTAATGGAGAGAAACTGGTTTATCACCAGAGTTGCTTAACTGAAACTTTAGAGCATGTCATCTATGTATTTTTTCAGATAGCCCCTTCAGTCCGTTGCTTTTGTCTTTTGAAAAGTCCCTGTCATTTCCCAGCAATGCTGAATATAAGTGGTCATTTTATTTAACTTAGCACACTAATTTCTAATGACCTGTACATGTTTTTAGGGGGAAAATTTATTGCAAGTTAACTAAGACTTATAAGTTCTGATTTTCTTTTTTTTTAAAAATTGGATCATAATAGTAATACACATCCATCATGCTCTCTTTCTCACCCTCTACCATTCCCTTTAAAACAATGTAATAAGTAACTGTAAACTCTTCACCAAAAACAAAAAGGAGATTCTTCACATTAACTATCAGCAATCACAATTTCAGAGACATATGTTATCCAATCTCTATGTTTAAATTCTGTCATTTCTGTCATTTTTACATCCTTTTTCTTCTTCTTTCCTCATCCCAGTCTGTTCTTATTATCCTCTGCAATTGTAATCCCAAATGGTTTTGTCTTTGCATTATTTTCCTCATTGTCAGCAAAGAATGAAGTTGAAACACTGGAATTTAAATTTAAATTTCCTTAAATTTTAATTTTCCTTAAAAGTTTATTATAATGTAGATTCAGGTACACAATCCGAGGTATTCTGAGTCAATAAATCTGGGGAGGGCAGAGGTATTTGCATTTCTTTTTTTTTTTTTAAGATTTATTTATTTATTTATTTATCCCCCCTTGCTGCTTGTGTTTGCTCTGTCCATTCGCTGTGTGTTTTTTCCGTGTCTGCTTATCTCCCCCTTGCTCTGAGGTCCTGCTGCATCAGCCCACCGCGCTGCGCTGGCCGGCCTGCTCTCACAAGAAGGCCCTGGGAAGCGAACCCGGGGCCTCCCACATGGTAAACGGGGGCTCTATTGATTGAGCCACACCCGTTTCCTGCTGTGAGGTCTTGCTACATCAGCCCACCCCACACAGGCTGGCCGGCCTGCCCTCACAAGGAGGCCCCGGGTAAACGGGAGCTCTATCGATTGAGCCACACCCACTTCCCTATTTGCATTTCTAATAGACAACCAGGTTATGCTAATGTTACAGACCATTTGAGTAACATTAATATAAAACTTATGTAGGCCAGATGATTCTTAATTCTGTAATTTTTCATATGTGTTCCATTAATTTTAGCATTTTTTTTGGAATAATTTTCTCAATAATTTTCTATGATGATCAGAAATATATTTTATGCTGAGTTATGAATCTTAGTCTCCTCTCAATTAACATAACTTACTTCTTCTAGAAAATTTCTGTGTAGTCTTTAAAGCAAGGCCAAGATAGATGAACTACTAGAGCTACACTGAACTTTATTTGCTTAATATTTGCCTGGGATCATAATTCCTTCAGTCTAAGAAGCAAATCATTGTAAGATGTGTCATTGTTCATGTCACAAAGAAAGAAAATGGCTGCTAATTAAACTATGCCACAATGCTAAGAAACAACCATTTTCAAGATATACACCTTTTCAGAAATGTTAAAAGAGAATTATCTTAGCATTGACTAAATTTAATTATTTCTTTGTCCACACTTTTATTTTAACCCTAGTGCATTTTATTTTATTTAAAAGTGAAAATAGCATAGAGATTAGAGTTTAGAACTGTATTTTTAAACCTAAAAATATGATTGCATTTGCCTCTTCACAGAGTAGCTCAATATATTGAAATCATTGTGTAAGTGAGAAAATCATCTTCTCCATTCTTCCAGATTCTATAAAGGTTCAATTTTAGTTTAAATATTTTTAGATTCTTTCTTTATCTCTTCATTCTCTCCATAGAGATTGAGTGAATTATCTGATTGTAGAGTTTGGGAAGTCTAGACATGAAAAGTTCAGCACCTCCCATTCTATCCTCTTTTCTGAAGCCAACTTAAGTATACTTTATATTGGGCTTGCCTTTCCATACTCTACATTTCCTAGAAGTACCAGTCTCATTTGGGGGTTGTGAGTTTGTGTAACTCTGCCCATGGGTAGAGTGGTAAAAGTAAATTTGTCATTCATTTTTTTTAGATTTATTGTATTTTTTATTTCTCCTCCCCCATGTTTTTCACTGATTGTCTACTCTCTGTGTCTGTCTATTGTGTGCTTGTCTTCTTCTTATTGTTTTTTTTAAGTTTTTAGGAGGCACTGGGAACTGAACCCAGGACCTCCCATGTGGGTGGGAGTTGCCCAATGGCTTGAGCCAACTTCACTCCCACTTTTTGGTCTCTCATTATGTTGTCTTATTGTGTCTCTTCACTGCATCATCTCATTGCATTCTCTTGTTGTGGCAGCTCACCACACCAGCCCATCATGTTAGTTTGCTGTCTTGCAAGTTCTCTTTAGCAGACTCTAGGGAACCAAATCTGGGACTTTGCCTGTGGTAGGTAGGCACCCAACTGTGGGAGCCACATCCACTTCCTGACACTTATTTTTAACTATTCCATTCTTGGTGTAAATATAAGGTCAATCCTACAATCTAGTTTTGAGTGTGTGTGTGATTTTCCTGTATCCCATCTTTCCAACTTTCCAATTCCAGGTAACCAATCCAAATTATGAGTGGATTATTCCATTGTTTACCTTACACTTTAGCTTTAATTTATCAATATGTATATGATAATTGTATGATTGCACAGTTTAGAACTGTTCACATATTTTTCTTTGTAGGGTTAGTTATCAGTATGGTTTGTTTATTTTGAATTTTCTTTTGGTGTGTTTTATTAAGATTGATGTATTCTGTTTTGGTTCTATTTGCATTTCAGAATTTTATTTTATTCTTTTCAAATATTTTATTAAATTTGATTATTTATTTATACTGATATACATGAATTTGTCACCACTCAGCTTTATGATATGTGGCTTGGGTCCATTAGAGCCCATTTTAATATTGTTCTCCTTTGCAGTTTTGAGAAATGCAATTATTCTAAGAATGTTTTCAAAATTATTTTTTAATTTATTTCTTTGCTTTTAAGAAATATATTTTTTAACCTTGTTCTTATTTTACATATTATTGCTTTGCATAGCCCTTACATAAATTTTTTTTTTTAATTTCAGATACATGTATACACACACAAGTTTCATTTATTTAATTTACATTATATTCTTATATATTTATAAAGTGCTATTTTCAGTATATTTTATACTTCTTTTAAAGTATCTTTGTTTTTTAAGATAGTATTTGGAGGTATTTTAAGCTCATTAATGTTACTCACAGTGATAGAACTGCCCAGTTTATCAACCTTTGATTTCCTTTTTGGTAAAATTGCAGGATTCTCAGCACATTGTGGATTACATGTTCTTCTATTAGAGAGATGGGGGCTGGGTAGTTTGCACAGGTCATTAGTCCTGCAGATGACTTATTCTTTGTATGTCAGGGTTTAGCAGCATATGGGGTCCTTAACCCTTTTGTTCCACAGGCCCCTTTGCCAGTCAGGTGAAAACCACAGACATCTTACTAAGTCCACACTACTCTATGTGTTATTTACTAAATATATCACACCTGCACCAACACAGCTGCACAAGAATTTTTTTTTTTTTAATTTCAATTCAAGTTCAGGGACCCCTTGTTAAGAACCTCTGCATTATTACTTAATCATGGCACTTGTTTTAGCTGTGCCCACAATAACTTTGTCTTTAAAAGTCCCGGGTTTAAGCAGAGTATGCTCTGTTTAACCTTTACTGTGATTTCTTAATGTAGTAGAAGTGTCGATACAGCAGTGAATGTGATTTCTCTGCAACAGCCGGTCTCGTTTTAAGTGGAACAAATTATGGTTTACCTTGTCTGCAAATTCTCAGTCATAGTAAATGCCGGTTTCACAGTAGCATCTCCATTTTAGCTATGCTTGTGATTTTTAACTTCAGTAGACACAATTTTTCACTTACTAAATGGACAATAGTTAAAATATCTTCCAGTACCAAGTTTTGGACAACGTGTGGATCTTTAGATTTTTTTATGTATTGCCAATGGGAATGCAAATTGTTAGATCCTGAAAAATTTATTTTATGAAGCTGCATTTCAAATATCTCAAAGCCCACCAGTTTCATTCCAAAGTGTACACCCAAGAGAAATTCTTTCATGTGTATACCAGGAAACATGCAAGAGAAATTCCATATTCTTTACTGTTCCCAGAACAAAAACCTAGTTGGGAAGAAGGACCAATGGCTTTTAATAGAAGAGTGAATGAAATCCAATGTGGTTCATCACAGTATGGAATATTTCACAAAATAAAATAAATAACCTACAACAATGTTCAAAAGCATGGCTGTACCTTAGCAATATAATATTCAGAGGGACAAAAAGGTTCAAAAGACTGCCTAAATCATGGTTATATTTTAGAACGTAAAAACATTAATATATGTAGCTACTTATTCATAACATAAAACCATATAAAAGTAAGTAATGGAATACCCAACTCAGAATTTAGGTTAGCTGTTTTGAACTTAAGGGTTGGAAAGTTAGGAAACAGGAAAATCACACATTCACTAAAAAGTAGATTCAAAGATGGCCTTATATTTACAACAATGGATTTATTAGCAATGAGTTTTAAAGTTACATTTACCCAATCAACCTCAGGCAGAGCTCTATAGCCTCAGACCTCCCTAAATGATGTTGGTGTGTCTATGAAATGCAGGCCATGGAGAGGCAAGCACTCTAAAAAGTGTGCATTAAATGGCAGCTGGATTACAATAAGAGGATGGAAGTGGAGACACTGAAGTTTTCATGTCCAGATCCCCTCTCAAATTTACAACCAGATAATTCATTCAACCTCTATGGAGAGAACAAAAAGATGAGGCATGAAACTAAAAAGTGTTTATGGAAAATGGTACCTGATAGAAACTGGAAGTGTGGGAAAGATGATTTTTCAACTTACAAAATCAATTCAATATATTGAATACCCTGGGAAAGGAAAAATATAATCATATTGATAGGCTAAAAAATAACATCCTTAATTTCTGTGCTATTTTCAGGAGGTAAATAAAATGATGCTAGTGCTGAAATAAAGGAGTGGACTTTATTTCAAAGGAGTGAACTTTTACCAATTCTGAGATGAATACTTTTTTTCTCATTTTAGTATCTCTGAAATAAGTATATGTGGTATCTTAAAATTAGTTATGTCTTTCCTTGCTGACAGTTTATTAAACAGCAATTATCTTTTTTAGAGATATATAAAATAATGACACAACTTAGCAATGACTGGCCACTTAGAATGACAGAATTATGATTTAAATCAAAAGAAGGTCAGTGTGGCCCTTGTAATATAATGGATTAGTATGTCTTTTTAAAATATCCACAAAACTTCTGGCATAAACATATTAGTTTATTTGAAAGGAAAAATAGTCATAATCCAACATAAAACATGTCTGTTCATGATAGCTACAAAGAAATTAATTCAAATGAACAATGTTAAAATTAGTGGAATATATATGAATGATAATTATGAAATACAGAATCATCTGGCCTACATATATTTTCTACTACTGCTTCTCAAAGAAGCCTGTTAGAAATGCAAATTACCTTGGCCCACCCCAGACCTATTGAATCAGAATTGCCTGAGGTGGGCTGCCTGAATGTCCAGTGTAATTAACTTCTTAAGTGATTTCTAGGCCTGCTTAGAGAAACACAAGGAACTGCAATTTTAATTCAAGTTCTCCAACTTCATTCCTTACAGTCAGAGAGGAAAGTAATCCAAGGACTGAAAGCTTTGAGATTATGACTGGGAAAGTTTCAAAGAGAGAAAAGAGTGGGATGAAGCATGGAAAAGAATAATCAGGATATGAATGGGGCAGAAATGAGAGAAATTGAACACAGGAATTGTCTATCCTATGCCTCTGTATTGGAATTATTGATAATTTAAAAATGTCAATGACCTAGTTTGTGTTTTTGGTGGAAAGCTTACAGGTGTTGTGTATGTTATTCCAAAGGAAGAGATTGTGAACAGAGAATTAAAGAGGGAAGGTCATGATGGAAGTGTGTAACTGGTACATAAATGAGCCAAAGATGGCCCCTGTGTTTGCACTTTGTGTTGTTCAGTGCTTCACAGAAGCCCTGGGCAGTTTAGTCCCCCTCAAAACCACCCCGATGCAAAACTCAAATCCTTGCACATACAACTGGTTTAAAAATAACCCAAATAAGTGTTTCTTATCCATTTAGAGCTGATCTGTTTTGCATACCCTGCAAAACTGTTTCCAATATCTGTTTGTCATAGAAAATGTAAAATCCTGTTGTTATAAATTTTGTGGCTAGGAAATCTCTGACCCAGAGACACCCCACCGTGCTAATTCTCAGACATCACCTTGAGTGCTAAGCCTCCACTCCCATGACCCTCTTCCCCTTCTGATGGTCCCTTGCATCATCTGGTAGGTCCAATATTGGGAAGAGTTGCCCCTCCCTGGCAGCCTGTTCAAGTGCCATCCAATATATTCTCTGTGTTAGTGCCATCTAATGGTCAAATGTCTTAATCAGCTCTGAAAACCTCGAAGGTAAGGTAAATGCACTATAGTCATGAATTCAGGACTATGATTAATCTGCAATACAGAGCTTTGCATCTGAGGTCCAATTAAAAAAGAAAATAAGAGGTCATAATATGTCCCTGTCAACTGTTTATAACATCTTCACCTAAAAACATAAGGAGATAGTAGAAAATTAGGAATGTAGGGTATTTGACAAAGGAAAATTTGGCAGAAGACACTGTAACAATTCAGGGCAAAGGCATTAAAATGAAACAAAGCTGGTTTTTAATCAATTTTCTCCCCTTTTCATATCATGTGTAAATCTGGAAGAAGTTGCATTTGTACAGTAATTTAAAGGACAATATAATTCACATATTCTTGGAACCCAAACCTTTAATACCTTGCAGTATATCCACACACACAAACCAAAATCATACATGTTGAGGATGATTATTGCCAAAACATAGAAGTTGGGAAATATGTAAAAATTGTAGAAATAAATAAGTTGAAATTCCCAAATGGAATCTTTATATTGGTAAATGAAATTTCATTATGTAGATACACAAAGTTAAGAGAACAAAAACTGTCCCAAGAGAGCTAACCCAGTCAGCTTGGGGTAAGAAAGGGAACATCCATGACCCAGAGTCTTCTGAGTTCAGGCCTGGCATCTTCTGGGGCTCTGGCACCTCTTCTGCAGAATTCCAGGCCTGCTCTTCACAGTGGGGAAAATGCTGCTTCATCAACTCCATCTTGGGCCTGGAGGCACAGAGTGTATGGGATTCAGAAACCACCAGCAAGTGTCTTTTTATGCTTTTCTTGCTTTTTAGGCAGTTCTAAAGTTAGGAGGAAACTGATGTGGACATTAATACTAGGAGAAAATTTCTTGAGAAGGAAAGGCCTGGTAATATAAACTTAAAATTCAACAAACTTGGACCAAATTTTCAATAGTTAAGCCGTATTGGTGATAGATTGGATTATGGGGTTTAACAAATGTACTAGTGGACCTGGGGGAGGAAAGCTGTTTTGGATGAAAATGCTACTGCTAGTGTGAAGTCAGAGAGGGAAACCTAGGTTTTCAAGCAGGCAAATGCTGAGGGGATGCATAATGTTATAGTTGAGTTGTGGCCAGTGGCCCTACAGGGATAGTTGTCCTATTTTTAATTTGAACTTTCACTGTCCTGGTTTGTCTTTTACTGTTGAGTTGTTATATTCAAACATCCTCAGAAGGTATGTGCAAGTGTGGTAGTGCAAAAAGCTAAGGTCCCCGACTCCAGAAGCAGACTGATTTAAAGAGCCATTACACCACTCTCTTCATGTGTGACCCTCAGCAAGTTATCCAGACTTCATTTTATCATCTCTTTAATGAAAGCCAAATAAACTCTAATTTCATAATTTCATTGTGAACATTTCAAATATAAACATAGAGGTCCCACTATGATTTTAAAGGAGAGACATAATCTGGAGAGTCCATGAAATTTGGTTAACATTGGTTATTGTACATAGTCAGTGAATATTCAGTTTCTGATTTAAATCATTATTGTTGTCCATAAGTATAATTTGAAAAATTTCATTTCCTCTAAAGGAGTATAGATTATTCTCATTAAAGATAACTCTTATTATTAAAATAATATATTTTTTATCTTATATTATATATTAAAACTAATCTTAATTTTGGGCAGAATGATGCATCCGTAAGTTTGATTTCCATGCTACTTTAAAAAGAATGTAGTATGTTTGAATAAAGTAGGAGGAAAACATGTCCAAAATAGTGGAAGCTTGGGTTGTAGAGAGAGCAGTGCTCTGTGCTATAACACACAGAGAGGTAGTGTTTCCCAGTGGGGTGTCACATTACCCAGACAAAGGCTTGCTGGGTAGTTCCTCACCCAACATGACTCTCACTCTAATGAGTGCAAACAATGACCCTAATTCCATTCAACTCTCCTGGACAGGAACTGCTAACAAACGCAGGAGGTGCTTTATTAAGGAATCACATTTATACATTCTAAATTAAACTGTTATTCTTAAATAAAAATTCTGCTGGTCTCCAGCATCTGTGTTTTCAATTCAATCCTGAAAAAAAATATGTGTCATGAAATAAGCCCAAGAGTGCAGGTGATGAAGGGACCATTTAGTCTGACTCAGTTAGGAAATAAAGGTGAAAACACACTTGCAAACATAATTAGGTGATCTCTCTTTCCAATGCTGTGGCTACAGTTGTATCACTTAGATGTGTTTCCGTTTAAGTGACCACCCCAGTTAGCCCTGACCTGGGCATAACCACAACTAGCAGGGCCTTTACCTCCATACAGTTTGGATAAGAGCTACCCTTAGCTTCTCTGAATGACCGCTGATGCTTTTTCTCCAAGTGGCCCCTGTTTCTTCTTCTCCATAAGTCCCCTTGCCTTTTTGCACTGCAATAGGAAATCCTGTATCTCCACATGGCTTGGATAAGAAGCCACCCTTGTCACTTCTGATTTTCATTCTGCATAGTTTGAAACTTCCAATTCCAAGTGTCCATAGGAAAGCCCTACCCCTCCCATTTGGGTCAGAATATAGGCAAGAGCCTGAGACCCACATGTGTTTCTCCTCCTCTCAACCTCCTCCATGGACCCTCACAGGAGCCTAAATTAGGTAAGCCCTCATTCTCCCTAGTCTTGTCCAAAAACCACAGCCAAATCAGGTTTTATTAATGCCATTCTGGAAGAGCATATTATGTACTCTTCTCATCAAATAGTGTGTGTGTGTGTGTGTGTGTGTGTGTGTGTGTCTGTTTAAGGGGATGCAGAACAAAAAAATCCTAGCATTTATATAGTCAATGTATAGGTTCTGAGTTTACATTCAGATTTGCATTTGAAGAACTGGGGACAGAAGCTTATGGCAAGGCCAACATTTAGAAAAATGCCCTTAGAATAAGAAAATACATCATTTATTAGCTTTTAACATTTTATTTTAATTATTTTTAAGAAAAGTAGTTAATACAAATACATAGTTTTCAGAATCAAGAATTTAAAAGCCTTCTAAGGAAAATGAAATGATATTCCTATTTCCTCTTAGAATATAATTTATTTTTTGAGTCGATGTTTGAGACACGAGCTGTGTCAAGTACTTCATGTCCTTAACAAGAAACTGTGGCTCAGAGAGTTGCCCAAACTATTTTAACAAGATTGCACAAGGGCCGGGAGGGAACACTTGGTCAGCACAGGAAGTGCGCGTGCGCTACCCCTGTGCTCAGGGGTGGAACCTAGGGGAGAGCGCGCAAGCCCCCTGGAGCTTGGGCTGGGGGCTTCGGGGTGCCCATACCTGCAGTCTCCAGGGGAGTGGGGCCGCTTCTGTTCTCCCTGCCTCCCCCGCTGTGCCCGGAAGTGGTGGAGACTTCCGGGGAAGTGGAAACCCGGGTGGGGACAGGTAGGCCACGCTGGCCTGGATGGATACAGCGGACTGGAGGGGACAGTCTCAGCCCCCAGGCCACCTCCTGCATCATGTCCTGAAATAAGCCTGGGTCTTGGTGCCCCAGGAGGGCCCCCTGTGTCCTTTGATCCAGCTGTAATTAGAGGGATTCCAGCTAGCAGGAGGCTCATTCATTCTCTCTCCCACCTGCTGGGCAGGAAACTGGTCCTCAGTAGGGGCAGTGACTGGACCAAGGAGGGCAAAGATGGTGGCTGGAGCTCAGCTGCGTTTTCTGAGGTCTCCTGGGTGCCGGGCTCCAGAGGTTGGATTAGGCTCTGAACCCTGCCCCTATGGCCCCCACCCTGATTCTGCAGGGAGGTGGTCATGAGGGGGACAGCCCTAGTAGGTAGAGCCCAGTGGCAAAAAGTGCCCAGGACCTGTGAGGTCAGGATAGCCCAGGATGGTATGATCGAAAGGAAAAGTGACCCACAAATATTGGAGCCAGCCAGGAGTGCACACCAAGGCTCCTGTGTCAGGCCCTGTGCTGGGAACCAGGCATAAGGAGGTGAACAAGGGCTGTGGGTGGAGACCCAGGCCTGGACACCATCATTATGAAGAAGCATTGGATTCCTCTATATTCTTGGCTTTGATGCATAAATGAATTTATGAATATGAATTTATGAATTTATTTAGGCCAGTAAAAAGAATTTATTTGGGAAATGGGTTAAAGAACAGAGGTTGCTGAGAAATGGGAGAGAGAGATGGAAATAAATACCAAGATTTGGTGTTGGCTCCACCAGGCAGAGAGAGCATACTCTGCCTTGTGTGGTAACCTTTTAACTGTTAATTATTGCACTCTCTTCCTAATGATAAGGGGATGGGCCCCAGTTAGTATTGGTTACCCCACTGATTGTGGGGCCAATGGTAAGGACTGTTTGGAATATCTGGGGCCAAGGGGAGGTCCCAGAAAGAGATACTGGGACCTCAAGTTTACACTCAAGTTCCCAGTGAGATCTTGAAGCCATGTTATCTGCCAGCCATTTTGTCTGCTGGCCATGTTGTCTGCCAGCCATGTTGTGGCTCATCTTCTCCTCTGTTATCGTCTACTAACCTGCCTCAATTACCTAGGGTGATGCAGCCCATAGAAGGCACCCTCATCCAGCTGAGTCCAGAGGTGATGGTCAGGATTTTAGGATGGGGGGACTTCATTTGTTTTTCAGCCTAGTTTTCTGGTACCAGCCCTGTGTTGGGCAAAGCCAAGGATCCAATTGGGAAGCACATTTGGCCTCCACTCTGGGAAGCACAGTAGCTGTTGGTCCTTGCTGATCTCCTAAATAAGACTGTAGGCCTCTTTGGCTAAATGCAGCTGACATTCACCTCCCTGTCTCTGTCACAGTTCACTCAGTCCTGCTGTCTCAGCCTGAGTGAACATTCAGAACAGATTCCTATCTGTCTTAGGTCATGTCCTGTCCCTTTACCTATTGGAAGTCTTCTTGAGCTATCTTCTGTCCCAGGCTGAGCTGACAGATGAGAAGTGTTTAACACCATGCCTGGCTCCCAGTAAATGTGCCAGCATGAGAGGCATTGCAGTGGGTTAGTTAAGAGTTCTGGAGTTAAACCCAGGTTCAAGTTTTAGTTCTACCACTCCTTAGTTCTGTGATCTTAGACAAGTGGCTAACCTCTCAGTTTCCTCCTTGATAACATGGATGATGATGATAGTGTTTAGCTCAGTAGAAGGCATTTGGTGCTTTAACTTTAGAGCCAGAACAAACTCAGAGAAGAGTGTTTAAAGTGTATGGAAAGTGCTCTGGAACAAGGCTTTCCTTGGTTCCATTCTTGGATTCATCACTTCTAGCTCTGTGACCTTGGACATGCTACTTCCCTTTTCCCAAGCTCAGTCTCCTCTTCTGTGAAGTGGACAACATAATCCAAAGTTCATGGAATAAACATAGTCCATTGAGGTAGTCACATGTGCCAGGCTCTGTGCAGGGCACAAAGACCTCCACAGGGCAATGTGAGCTCAGAAGAGGTGCCTGCCCCAGTGGGAGTGGCAGAGGATGGTTGAGTGACATACATCTCTTGGGCTTCCTGTGTGCTGGACATAGTGCTAGGTGATGGTGGGAAACCCAGCCTGAATCATCCAACATCTCTCCTAAAGTAGCTCAGAGATCTGTGAGGGAGATGCATAAGGACATAGCAGGTGCAGAGGGTGGAGGGGGTGCCAGAGGAGCTCAGAGTGAGGGCTATTTGAACATGGAAGGCTGTCCAGGTGAAACAGACTAGCTAGGGAATCAACAGATGGATCTGGAACCTGACAAAAAGTCAATCTTAGGACTCCCAATATGGCTGCTGGAAGACCCTTGTGAGAAACTCCCATTCAGAACAAGATTTCCTCCGGAAATCAGGAGAAACCCCAGATATTCCTCAGGGACCTTATCATTGGGCTTTCTCATGGGATTGATGAGTGGGGTAATCAATCAAAACAGCAAACAGCTGGGACTCCTCCTGTGCCATTAGCAAAGGGGTGGAATAATTAATGGTTTTAAAAAACAAGCACAAAGGCTGAACTCTGTATCTCTTGCCTTTTGACCCCTGTTCCTGCCTTCTGTGCCCTACTCTTACCATTTTTCTCCTGCTATTATGGCCACACAAGTAAAACCTGGGCATTTATAATCTATAATGGACAATTGCAGTCTATAAATCAGCCCACTTTATCATTCTTCAGCCCTTTCCTCTCTCTGGGACCCATGATCTGTTATTTTCTCCCATTTCTCTTCCTTCCCTACCTTAATAAATTACTGGCCTAATCAATGTGGCATGCTCTTGAAATTAACTTCTTGCAGTTTAGCCAAGGACCTAGACAAAATCTGGCTACACAGGTTAGGTTGCATGTCTTGAGTCTAGAGGGACAGGGATCAGTCAAGAGGAACTTTGACTAAGCATATGGGAGCATGATGGTGAGCTCCAGGTGGGGCATGACAGGAGGAGTGGCTACACTGGCACTTTTTTTGATGGGCACACAGCTCAGGGGCACCTGAAAGCACAGTCCCTGGCCACCCCAAGCCTCTCATTCATTCTCCTGTGTTTCCTGGGGCCTCCTTCCTACAGAGGCCCATGTGGAGTGCTGGTGGCTCCATGTTGAGACAGAGAGTGAGGCCAGTGACACTCACTGAGTGTCTGCCACCCCAGCCGCAGCTCATGCCTGGTGTTCAGGTTCTTAAGTTCTCTGACATCCTGGAGCAGAAAAGTGACTCCCTGTTCTGGGATGATGGAGCAGATGCACTGAGCCCAGGGCCCTGCAGCAGGACTGGAATTGTTTAGGTGCCTTCTGAGCTCGTGTTCTTGACCAACGTGCCTCCTCTACTGAGTTGTCTTTGTGCCAAGGCTGAGGTCTGGAGGAAACAGAGGTTGTTCCAGAGGCCTTGGTATCAGTCATTGGGTTGAGGGCTCTGGGCCCTCAGTTGCAGGAGCACACTATCACAAGGACTCCTATGGCTGGGCCTCTGGCTGGCTCAGGGGGATCCAGGACCCAACCTCAAATCTAGTGGGGGAGCAAATGTGACTTTCACTGACAGTCAGGAAATGGATGCAGGAGGCCTTGTAAACCACAGAGGGGGCTTCACACAGCCTTGGGTGAGGGAGGTGGTTTGAGGGGCTTTGGGCCATCACTGAGGGTCAGCAGCTCCATTCTAAAAGCATAGCTGTTGTGCAGCCACAACCTGTAGTTAACTTGGTCAAGAAAAAGGGCAATGAGGTCAGGGAGTAAGGATGGACCTGCAGCCCAGAGGGCAGACTGAGTGGGGAGTGGTGTTATGGGGGAAGAAGCACAGTGGCAGAGAAGGAGCCAAAAGGGCCCTTTTGCTCAACTCCATCTAAATATGTTTGAAAACCTGAAAGAAGCTGAGATAATTTTCTAGAAAAATGTAACCTACCAGACTGATTCAGATGTGATGGTGCAGTCCAGACAGACCAGTCACCATAGAAAAAATGGGGAAAATTGCCAGAGAACTCCCCCACCATCCTCCCAAAAGGTACAGGATGCTCAGGGTGGCATGAGGAGCTCCCCCAATGTCTCCAGCAGGTCTGAGATGAGGAGTCTGTGGCAGAGTAGCTGAGGCGACAGGTGAGGACAAGGGTGGTTTCAGGCCACCCATCTCTGGGTTCAGGGTGGGAGCAAGGCGTGAGCTCCTTCCAGAGGGAGAGGCTGACAGGAGCTGTGAGGGAGACAAAAGGGCTTGACTGCAGAGAAGTTGGTTATTGGAAGTGCCAATCTGTTGGCAGGGCTGAAGAAGGGGTCCCGTATTCCTTCACTGAGCCCATGGGGGCAGAGCCCCATCTGCAGGCAACCTCAGTGCTGGGCACCACAATGGCCTTGTAGTTTTACATGGGCAGGAGCAGACACACCCCAAGAAATTCATAGAACAGATGCTTAGAGATGGTGCTGAATGCTGGGAAGGAAGTCAACTCTGTAGTTGAGGGCTGACTTGAGGGACATGGGGAGTACGGGGTGTTTGAGGAATCTTGAAAGGCTGGAGGAGAGCCAGGGTGGGCTTCCTGGGGAGCCTGGGCCAGGAAGTAAGCTTGGAGGTGGTGGGCAGTGGCCAGGAACATCATGAGGGCAAAGTAAGTGAGGGGGTCAAAGGGGGAGTGAGCCTGACCTGGCAAGAGTCTGGATTTTTGATCAAATGTAATGAGGCCAGGTAAGGCAGGGGAGTTATGTGAACTGGGTGTTTTGGGTTTTATAAAATTTTAATAATAGGCTTGTTGAGCTAAAATTCACATACCATACAATTCTCCCCATTTAAAATGTACCATCTGATGGCTTTTCATATATTCAGAGTTGTGGCAACATCACTGTAATTAGCTTTAGAATGCTAATGGATTTTCATATATTCAGAGTTGTGGCAACATCACTTTAATTAGCTTTAGAATGCTCTGTGCCCCCTGCTGTTGTCCCCTCACCCCACCATCCCCTCAGCCCCAACAGTCACTCAACTTTCTGCCTCTGGATTTGCCTCTTCTGGACATTTCATAAAAATGGAATCACTTGTCCTTTTGTGTGTGGCTTCTGTCATCTAGCGTAATGCTTTCAAGGTTGATGCATGTGGTGGTATGTACCAAAACTCCTTCCTCTTCACCTCCAAATGCTACTACAATACACAGTGCTTACTCATCCTCTTCACTTCCAAATGTCCCTACAATCTACAGTGTTTTCTCACAGTGTCCACTTCTAGCTGTTGTGAGTAATGCTCCTGGAGTGTAGGTGCCCAAGCTTTTGAGGGTGGATGCTGCCATTTGGCTTGGGTGTGCAGCTAGGAGTGGAATTGCCAGGTCAGATGGCAGCTATGTCAAAACTTTTGAAGAACTGTGAGGCTGTTTTTCCAAAGCAGGTGCATTATTTTACATTCCCTTTGGTTGTGTATGAGGTTCCAATTTCCCCACATCCTCACCAACACTTGTTAGCATCTGACTTTTATGATTAAACCATGCCAGTGGGGGTGAAATGTTGCCATTGATGACTGATGTGGAGCATCTCTTTATGTACTTATTGTCACTTGTATACCTTCTTTGGAGAAATTTTTTTCAGGTCCCTTGCCTGTATTTTAATTGGGCTGTTTGAACTAATTCACTTTTCAAAAAGTCTAGTTTGTCTGTGGTGTTGGGGACAGACTTCAGAGGGTCAGAGTTGGAGCAGCACTGTGGTGGAAGGGAGCAAGTTTCTCTCCTGAGGAAGTGAGGGGGCTGGGGCTGGGGGCAGCATGGGAGAGGCAGCACCCATTGGGGCCAGTGTCAAGGGCAGGGGGAGCATGTCCTTGGAGTGGACGCAAGCCAGCTTCAGAGAGAAGGGGCACATGGGATGCCGGTGAGCAGGGACGTCAATGATGGCAAGCCTGGGAAGTAACCACTGGATAGCCAGAATGTCAGGGAGCAGTTTTCACTGAATGATGATGTCAGAAATGGGGTTAGAGTGACCCTGAGGTAAGGCAGGGAGGTGGGGACTGGTGAGGGCAGGGGCGAGGCTGTGGAGAAGCCAGGCTTCCTTCCCCACCTCTAGCACAGTAGAGCTGAGAGGAGATTGGCAGGAGAAGTAAGGGGATCATTGGTGGGGAGGCAGCCAGAGTAGGTGGGAAGGAGCTTAATGGCAACACAAACACAGCAATTTGTCCAGAGCTTAAGAGATTCTTCCCTGTCAGATCTGCTAATTGAACTGCTCCCTTGAGCAGGGGGTGGGTGGGGGAGCTCCTGGACCAACCAGCTCTTGGCTCTGGGCTTTACCTGCTCCAAGCCCGGGTCCTCGGGTTGTCGCGGGTTTTCTCAGGTCTTGGGGCCTGCGGTCCTCTCCTTGCCCCACGCTGGGATTAGGAGAGGAGGAAGAGAAACCAGTGGCTTTGAGGAAGCATGGTTCTTTCCTTCCACAAGAATAGTGAGCAATCCTACAGGCATCCACCGGGAGGGCCTTCCCCAGGACCAGGGAACGCCCCCGAAATCTTGGCATGCCGTGTTTCTTGACTTTCTCTGTAAAGGGCCAGAGAGTAAATGAGATAAGATTGTCAGGGCCAGGAGGCAGTGTAGGTGTTAAGGGTCACCATAAAACCATTCCAGCAGCCGAGCTCAGGGTCAGTTGCCCTCTCCTTCCATTTATGCTTTGCCACCTGTGGGAATTGTGTTTGTTTGGGGGTTGACTGCTGCGGTCTCCTTCCGTGTTGTTCAGCACTCCTGGCTCAGCACCTGCTGGGGCAGGAAAGGCAATGCCAGGCAGACCCTGTGTGGGCCCCTCTGCTAGTGGAGGTGGCAGGTTAGCTGCGGCGGAGCAGAAGCAGTATGGCCCGGCTCTGCTGGCCCAGGGCGCAGAGCAGGCCAGTCGGGGCAGGAAGCAGGCAAGCTCTGGGCCTTCCAGACCGCAAGCAGAGAGACTAAGGGTGAAGGCAGAAGCTGCTTTTATTTGATTACATATTAATTGTTTCAGTGGAAATACTTAGTAAGCAAGTTCAAACTAGAGGATGTAGAGAAGCGGTTTCAGCACCTACCTTCATCACCTGTTAGGGCACTTCATTTCTTTCTTCCGTTTTAAATTATGCATTTTTAATGTTTACACTGTTGTAATCAGAGGGTGCATGCAAATTTTCCCCAAATTGATTTTCTTGATACATATTAATAAATCATACAATTCAAGCAAACAAAGATTGCACAAGAAGTAAGAAATGTGGGAAAGGAATAAAACACCCAGATGTGTTTCATGTGTACATTCTTGCTTTGTATCATTACACTGTTTTCTGCCAAGTAGACATTAGGCAAATGTGTTATTTCTCCATTCCCTCATTTTTTCCTGACCATAAGTGTTACAGTATAAAAATGTTATAAAATGATAGTAGGGGCTTCCCTTGACTTTAAAATTGGCCATTAGAAGCATAATATTGACTAATTGATTCATCATAATCCTTAGATAAGGGCAGAATTTCTTAATTAGTTCATGCATTTCTATTTTACTTTTTTGTTTATAATACTGGATTAAACATTGACAAGCCTGTCATTCAAAAGAAAAATTAGGACCTTGGCAAAATCTAATATTCAACTATTACAATTATAGAGACATACAGTGTTCAATTCCTATTATTAAATTACTCTTGTTCCATTACCATTTATATCCTAAGCATTTTTCTTTCTTATTTCCATTTCATATTCTGTTTTCTCAGAATCATTCTATGTTTTAATACCCAAATATTTCTGTCCCTCAGTCATTTCTTCTCTGATCTCTTTTTTTACCTTGTATTTTCCTTGCAATTTCTTCTTCTTCTGATTTCTTATTTGTAGGACCCCACACATTTTCACTGTGTCTGCAATTCTTCCATTGCTTTCCACAGCCCAAATCCACTGTAGCCTCAAATTGCTCAGCCCTATTAGCCTATGTGGAAGATGAAAGCTCAGTCCTTGGGCGAGTAGAATCTTAGCCAAGCTGCTCCTGACACCTCTTCTGCATGGCCTTGTCATTAGAGAAAGCTAATGAAAAGAGGGAAGGGAAGAAAAGCAGACTATGAGACTTCAGACAGGAATTAAGTCTGATCTGATGGGCAGTCCACTCTACATGCAAACAATAACACTTCAATTCCTCTTTCACCATCTACTGCCAGTCTCTGAAAGGGACAATGGACATTTAATCAGTCTAATGGAAATTGATAGGTAAACACAGCCTATGTTCCATATTCCAATCCCTAAGCAACTACATATTGAAATTAAGACCTGTCATTGTGTGAAAGAAAAAATGTCTTGGCAGTAGACCAAATTACTGTCAAAATCTAGTCCTGATAGGACTAAGATGAAAATTGTATCATTCTGGATAGCTCTATTGGAAGTCAGGATTGTGATGATTGAATCAGGCAGTGGCCTGGGGAAAGGAACTAAGCCCATTGTGGGATGGGGGTGGGGTCTATTATTGCCAGTTTCCTGTCTCTTCATGTGTCAGCCACTGGCTATTAAACTTTCTGTGCCTAATTCTCTTAGGCATCAGCAAGGTACATGCTAATTTTTGAGATGCGACTCAGTGAGATTAGATGACCTCCAAAAGCACAGATCTATTTCATGCTGGACCTGAGAAAAGAACCCAGGGCCACAACAAGTATATCAGCTTGGAAAAGGAGTAAAGAAATAATTAGGTTGGGGAGGGAAAAGGAGAATCCAATGATTTAGTTAGAATTGATTTTTTTTCTATTTTTGCCCTCACTAGATTACATGAATCAATGAGACAAAATTGCTATGGTTTCATACCTAGAGGTCAAATGGGTTGAGGTAGTATCACTTTTTAAACAGTGTTTCTTTCAAGGCCTCTACCCTGTTTCATATACTTATATGTATACTATATTAGTTTTTGCCCTTTAGTAACCTTCTCTATTTTCATTTCAATTGCTCCCATTAGTAACTGTTTTATTTTTAATGTGTATTTTTGTGTCAATCAGTTTTGTAGTACGTGATTTGTTCTTTTGTGTGCATATATTTTTAAGTCATGTTAAAAGTATGGGGTTATCTATCTGATTGTATTCATTATTTACCATTCATTTGCAAATATTCAAAATCTCTATGTATTTATTTCAACTGCTGCTTCCATCTCTGGCATAGTTTCCTCTGATGAACTTCTTCCACACCTCACCTATCCACTGTCCCTTGCAGGACACCCAGATTGTCCCTTAGTCACCATCCTCTCACATAATAAAGACTCGACTCGTAGGCATCTGAGAGAATTTTTCTAGGACATATACCCAAGAGCAGAATTGTGTCATATCTTGCTGAGTTTGTCAGATTGCACCTTAAAATGCATGTGGCACTTACCCTCCACCAATAGTGACTAAGATCTACTCTAGGCACACATTCTCCACAAACACTTGGAATGACCCAGTACTCTAGCATTTGCTAGTCTCATCAGCATGGCAAGGGCAGCATGGTCTGAAGACGTACCTTTGCTGAGCCAGTTTTGCAGTCTGAGAGACATTCCCTGAATTTCAGACCCTAATCTGTATCTTTGTAAAAGGACAAATATTATATGTTTGCACTGATATGAAATATCTAGAATAAGAAAATTCATATATACTATATGTAGATTAGAAGTTAACCAGAGCTGAGGGCAGGGGAAATGCAGATCTGCTGTGTAATTGGTACAGAAATTCTGTGTTGCATAATGACAATGTTCTAATAATGGATACTTAGGAAGGTAGCACAACACTGAAAATGTAATTAGCTTCACTGAATTATACACTAAAAAATGAGTTAAATGGCAAAATTTATATGACATGCATGTTACTAAAATAAAAACATCTGTCTTCATCTCTCTATGAGATATTGGATTTTTTTTTTATCACCAAATAAATCCCTTTATGCTGAAAGTATTTGAATGTGTTCTGTTTCTGCTCCTAAAAAACAGGAAAGGAAATAGGACAATAACATAACATGCAACTTCATTTTTTCCTGGCTTACTTAAGTCTTTTTTTTTTTTTAAACAAAGTTGAAAAAACGAATCTAGATTTCCTCAGCAAAATATTTGGAGGTTTTCTTTATGTTTATTTTAAGAATGTTTTACACTGATCATGATTGTTAAATGAGAAAAAAGGTCAAGTACAAGACAACATTCCCACTTGGACTTCTTGAAGTTTTACTGTTATCCTTTCTTACATGCCTTCTCATCAAGAAATAAATAAAATATTTAAATATTCTTATCTCTTCTATATGTATTCCCTCCTTTAACACAGGGATCCCAGGATAGTAGCCAGAAGCACCAATTCCAAGGATTCCTCTAATCACTGCTGGGCACTGAACCAGACCAGAGATTTGGGCATCAGTAGTTTGAACATGGTTAGTGGCTATGAGTGGTGGTGATGGTGGAGACAACAGAGAAATGGTAGAACCAAGAGCTTCCCCTACCTCAGCCTCTCCTTCTCCTGCCCTGACTAGTTTAGCATTTAAGGCAGGTTTTGTCTGAGACCAGCAATCAGAGCTTCTTTGCCATTTCCCACTCTGGACACCCGAGCCCTCTCCCAATCCAATGCCCAGGGCTGCCTACCTTCCTGGCCTACCAAAGCCTGCTCTCCCTCCTTCTCCTCACTCTTTTCTCTTGAATCTGCAATTGAGAAAGAGAAACAAATATTTACAAAGGAATATAAAAAACAATATTTATTGCCTTAATACTGAATAAATGGTAAGTTTTAAATTTTTCTAGAAGAGGAAGAACAAATAAAGACTCTCAGGTTGAAACCTTAGAAATCCTAAGACAGTCATAGGACCAAGGATTTAAATGTAAGTACTGCAAATGCACTCTCAACCTTCTTTGCCCTATAATTTTAAAAAGTAAGCTCTGCAGTGGGGGGCAGGGTCAGTGGAAGTGGGACATCCTTTGAGAAGTTCTGGTGATTCTTGGTATGCACCTGTGTATCTTTGGGGGTGGGTGGATCTGGTGAAAAAAGCATGTTGATATATTTGTCTGTCCTCTTGCTTTGCAGCACCTGCCTCTCCCAGGGTTGACTGACTCCTTCTGGGTCCTGGGTGTTGGGCACCAGGCAAGCAGGTCTGGGTCTGGTTCCAGTGTACTCTGTATCCTAGGCAAGTTTGCATGTCAAAGGCAAGCCCAGTCCAATAGTCCACAAGGACTGGAAAGCTCTGGCCAGTTGAAATGGGGGTTATGCCTAAAGAGCTCCCCCAGATTAGGGTAGAAAGTGTAAGGACACAGCCTCAAACCTTCTGAGGTCAGAAACAAAGGCAGTTCAAACACTGGAGCCTTCTCTACAGCATGCCTGCTTCACACGGGTGCAAAAAGCTCGGCTCTGTCTTTATACTCTAGAACAAGAGAAACAGAGTCTGTGAGATAAGAGGGAAGGCAGATGATTCAGCAGCTGCTCAGAGTGGAGATTTATACTATGTGGGCTCTTGTTCTGTCATGAGATAGGGTGATTGGGTTGGATGATAACATTACTTTTTGGAGCAAATTACTTCAGAAGATGGGGTCTCATGATGTTAAATTAAAATTTCTTTCACCTTGGATGTAATCACATAAAATTGATTTGGTATCAGTGAATGATTGAATTAAGGTTAAAAATAAGAAAGGCCATATATAGGGTTGCTGATTATGATAAGCCACTTTCCAGTTCCTTTATATATGTGATGTCTAACATATAGTTACCCTTTACTTTTGCAGACGACTGTGGTAGGTTGAAACATGAAAAAAAAACAAATTTTTAAACTTGACCCACTCCTGTGGGTGTAAACCCTTGTAAATAAGACCTTGGGATGAGGTTACCACAGTTAAAGTGCGACCCAACTGAATCAGGATGAGTTGAAGCCCTTGTAGGGAAGGGAACAGAGAGAGAAAGCCAGAGGGAAAGTCAACTGAATCTGTAAGAGAAAGGAGAAAGCAGGAGAGGCTACCATGTGCATTTCCATGTGACAGAAAATCCAAGACCAGGATCACCAGCAGCCTGCCCCAGAATGCCCCAGTCTTCTAGGAGAAAACATCACTTTCTTAGCCTCAAAACTGTGAGCCAATATATCCCCATTGTTTAAGGCAGTCCATTACATGGTAATTTTTGGCAGCTAGGAAACTAAAACCAGGCCTCAAAGCTGAAATCACTGCAGATCAATCAATAGTTTGTGCTGGAGCAGAGATTGGACTCTGGGTCTCCAAGGAGAATTTTACCTTGGGGAGGAATGTTTGAAGAGGAGGTGGGGCCAAAGCAGTTCACTATTCTCCAGTCTTTCAACTTCATTTTTGGTCCTATTCTTTTGATTCCTACATTAAATGCAATTGAGAGAAAGAGAAAGAGAGGAAGAGGAGGAAGAGGAAGAGGAGGAGGAAGAGAGAGACAGAGAGACAAAGGAGGAGATAGGCTTTACATATCAAATGGTTAAATAAGGTTGTTTGGATTCAAATTCTTGTTTCATCCCTTTCTAAATATATGTTATATGTATCATTTCTAAACCATGGTTTGATTTTTTAACCTGTGAAGTGAAAATAAAAATATGAATTTCATAATGTATTTCTGAGGATTTAATAAAAATAGATGAAGTGACAATGCCTCTCACATAATACACTCATTTAACACAAATCTCTCTCTCAAGCTTCTCCTTTGGAGGCAAACCCTCCCCCCAACCCTAACTCTTGGCAACCATCCATCATTCTGTCTTTGCCAGAATGCTCTATCAGTGGACTCACAAAGACCTAACCTTTTGAGGCTGGCTTTTCACACTCACCATGATGCCTTTGGGATTGATCTGTGTTGCTGGGAAGATCACTTGTTCTTCTTTTTCATTGCTGAGCAGTAGTCCATCATGTGGATATGTAAGTGTTTTCCCAATCATCTTTTGAAGTACATTTGTGTCATTTGCAGTTTTGAGAAATTAAAATTAGTACCACCATGAAAACAGTTTACAGGTTGTGGGAACATAAGTTTTCATACCTCTAAAGTACAAACCTAAGAGTGAGATTGCTGGGTCAAATGATGTGTGATTTAAATTTGTGGGTAACTGCTAAACTGTTTCCAAAGTGGCTGTACCATTTTTCATTCCCACCAGCAGTGTTTAAAGAGCCTGGTTGTTCTTCATTCTCTCCAGAAGTTGGTATAGTCACTTTAAATTTTTTAAAAACTTTAGCCATTCTAGTAAGTGTGTCAAATAATCTTATTGTTTGAAATTGCAAACCTCTAATAGCTACTTATGATGAGAACATTTTGTGTACTCATTTGCATCCTTGATAGATCCTTTGATGAATCTATCAGTTCAAATCACCTACATTAAAAATTGGGTTATTTGTATTTTGATTAAATTTTGACTTATATACTCTGGGCATGAGTACTGTGATAGATTTATGATTTGCAAATGTTTTCTCCGGTCTGCATCTTGTCATGTCATTCTTTTAGTGTACTCTGCAAACTGCTTTTATTTTGATAAAGTCCACATCATGAATTTTTACCTTTACAGATTGTGCTTTTGGTATTATGATTAAGAACTCTCTCAAAGATTTTATCTTATGTTTCCTTTTAAATTGTAATTTGAAAGAAAATTCAAATTAAATTTTAATTTCACATTTTTCACTTAGCTCTATTTTGAGTGAATTTTTGTATAAGATATGAATGTAAGGTCACTGTTTTTCTTTTCATTTTTTAAAGATTTATTTTACTTATTTATTCCACTTCCTCTTGCCACTTGCACTTGCTGTCTGCTCTCTGAATTTGCTGAACATTCTTCTGTATCTGCTTCATCTTCTCTTCTTGTTTTCTTTTTAGGAGGCCCTGAGAACTAATCCTGGGACCTTCCAACATGGGAGAGAAGCACTCAATTGCTTGAGCCACCTCAGCTCCCTGGTTTGCTGTGTGGCTCATTGTCTTTTCCTCTATGTCTCTTTTTTTGCTGCATCATCTTGTTGCATCAGCTAGCAGCACAGGCCATCTCTCCATGTGGGCCAGCTTGTCTTCACCAGAAAGCCCTGGAAACTGAACCAAGGACCTCCCATATGGTATATGGGAGCCCATTCACTTGAGCCACATCCACATACTCGGTGTTTTTCTTCTTAATTATTTATTTCTTTTGCATATAGATTCCAATTGTTCAACAACCATTTGTTGAGAAAATTACCTTAACTTGCTACTTCTAATGTGTTATTTTCTCTGGCTGTTTTCAAGTTTTTTTTTTCTGTTGTTATTGTTTCAAGGTTTTTGTTGTTAATAGTTTTCAGCAGTATCATTAATGATGTGTTTGAGCTTGGATTTCTTTGAGTTTATCCTGTTTAATCTTCTCTAAGGTTCTCAAATCTGAAAGTTTATGTCTTTCACCAAATTTGGGGATTTGTAAGTCCAATTTTTTTTTAATTTTAAGTTGAGGAAAAAATAAACATAACAATGTCATTTTAGCCATTTTAAGAGGAAAATACTTTTACATTAAATGCATTGACATTGCTGTGTAACTTTCACCAAGGTTTTCATCCCCAAAGATAAACTCATACTCACATGGCAATTACTCCCCATTCCCTTTCCCTACTCCTGGTCACCACTCTGTTGCTTTCTGTCTATGAATTAAGGGCCATCCATGTTGTCAGTAGTCATGTCCCCACCCTCAATCTTGACTTTAATTATTTGTGTCCTCTCTCTCTTTTTCTTTGTTAGTCTGGCTAATGTTTGCTGATTTTATTGATCTTTTCAATCAAGCAACTTTTGGTTCTCTTGATTCTATTCTCTTTCTGTTCTCTGTTTTCTTTGTCTCTGCTCTAGTTTTTACTATTTCTTTCCATCTACTAAATTTGGCTGATAGTGGATAGTTTGGATGGTAACACAACACTGAAAATGTAATTAGCTCCACAGAATTCTACACTTAAAAATGACTAAAATGGCAAATTTTATATGATATACATGTTACCAAGATATAAACATCTGTCTCCATCTTTCTATGAGATATTGATTTTTTTTTTAATTGCAGATAAACCCCTTTATGCTGAAAGTATTTGAAAGTGTTCTGTTTCTGCTTCTAAAACCCATGAAAGGAAAGAGAACCATAACATCACATTCGACTTCAATTTTTCCTTGGCTTACTTAAGTCTTTTTTCATTTTAACAAATTTGAAAAAATGAATCTAGATTTCCTCTGTAAAATATTTAAAGGTTTTCTTTATGTTTATTTTAAGAATGTTTTACAATGATCATGATTTTTAGATGAGAAAAAACATCAAGTACAAGAAAACATTTCCACTTGGACTTCTTGAAATTTTACTGTTATCCTTTCTTGCATGACTTCTCATCAAGAAATAAATAAAATATTTAAATATTCTAATCTCTTCTATATGTGTTCTGTTCTTTAACACAGGGATCCCAGGACAGTAGCCAGGAACACCAATTCCCAGGATTCCTCTGATCACTGCTGGGGCACTGAGCAGAGATTGGGGCATTAGTAGTTTGAACATGGTTAGTGGCTGTGAATTGTGGTGCTGGTGGAGACAACAGAGAAATTGAAGTATCCAAGAGCTTCCCCTATCCCACCCCCTCCTACTCCTGTCCTGACTTGCTCAGCATTTAAGGCAGGCTTTGCCTGAGACAAACAATTGGAGCTTCTTTGCCATTACCCACTCTGGACACCCCAATCTTCTCCCAACCCAATGCCTAGGACTGCCTACTTTCCTGGCCTACCAAAGCCTGCTCTCCCTCGCTCTCCTCCATCTTTTCTCTTACATCTGCATTTGATCAAGAGAACCAAATATTTACAAAGGAATATAAAAAACCACATTTATTGTCTTACTAATGAGTAAATGATAAGTTTTAAATTTTTCTAGAAGAGGAAGAACAAATAAAGTCTCTCAGGTTGAAACCTTAGAAATCCTAAGACAGTCATAAGCCCAGAGATTCAAATGTAAGCACTATACATGCACTCTCAACCCCCTTTCCCCTTTAATTTTTAAAAGTAAGCTCTGCAGTGGGGGGCAGGGTCAGTAGAAGTGGGACATCCTTTGAGAAGTCCTGGTGATTCTTGGTATTCAGCTGTGTATCCTTGGGATGGGTGGATCTGGTGAAAAAAGCATGCTGGGGTACTTGTCTGTCTTCTTGCTTTGCAGCGCCTGCCTTTCCCAGGGTTGACTGACTCCTTCTGGGTCTTGGGTTTTGGCCCCAAGCAAGCAGGTCTCGGTCTGGTACCAATGTGATTTGGGTCTTAGGCAAGTTTGCATATTAAAGGCAGTAGTCCAGAAGGACTAGAAAGCCCTTGTCAGTTGAAATGTGGGTTATGCCCAAAGAGATCCCCCAGCTTAGGGTAGAAAGGGTGAGGCCACAACCTCAAATCTTCTGAGGTCAGAAACAGAGGCAGTTCAAGCACTGGAGCCTTCTCTACAGAATCCCATGCCTGCCTCACACAGGTGCAAAAAAGCTTGGCTATGCCTTTAGCCTCTAGAAAAAGAGAAAAATAGTCTGTGATCTAAAATGGGAGGCAAATGATTCAGCAGCTGCTCAGAGTGGAGATTTATACTATGTGGGCTCTTGCTCTGTCACACATTAGGGTGATTGGGTTAGGTGGTAACATTACTTTTTGGAGCAAATTTGCTTCAAAATATGTGGCCACATGATGTTAAATTAAAATTTCTGTCAACTTGGATGTAATCACATAACACTGAATTGATATCAGTGCTTGATTGGATTAAGGTTAACAAAAAGAAAGGCCATTAGTAGGGTTGCTGATTATGTAAAACCAGACACTTTCCAGTTCCTTTATGTATGTGATGTCTGACATTCACTGCACTTCTGACATACAGTAACCCTCTACTTTTGCAGAGGAGGACTGTGGTAGCTTGGAGCTGCAAAGCCCAGAAAGAAACATGTTTTTATACTTGACCCTTTCCTGTGGATGTGAACATTGTAAATAGGACCTTTGGATGAGTTTACCACAGTTAGCGTGTGGCCCAGCTGAATCAGGATAGATCGAAACCTTTGTAGGGAAGGGCACAGAGAGAGAAAGCCAGAGGGTAAGTCAACTGAATCTTGAAGAGAAAGGAGAAAGCAGGAGAGGCTTTCATGTGCATTTCCATGAGGCAGAAAATCCAAGTTCCAGGATAACCAGCAGCTAGCCCCAGATTGCCCCAGTCTTCTGGGAGAAAGCATCACTTTCTTAGCTGTAAAACGTGTGCCAATAAATCCCCATTGTTTAAGGCAGTCCATTACATGGTAATTTTTTGGCAGCTAGGAAGCTAAAACAAGGCCCCAAAGCTTAAATGACTCCAAATCAATCCATAATTTGTGCTGGAGCAGGGATTCAAATCTGGGTCTCCAAGGAGAATTTTGCCATGGGGACAAATGTTTGAAGAGGAGGTCTGGTCAAAGTAATCCACTATTCTCCAGTCTTTCAACTTCTTTTTTGGTCTTATACTTTTGATTCCTACATTACAAGCAATTGAGAGAAAGAGAAAGAGAGGAGGAGGAGGAGGAGGGAGAGAGAGAGACAAAGGAAGAGATAGGCTTTACATATCAAATGGTTAAATACAGTAGTTTGGATCAAATTCTTGTTTCATCCCTTTCTAAATATATGTATCATTTCTAAACCATAGTTTCATTTTTTTAACCTGTGAAGTGAAAATAAAAATATGAATTTCATAATGTATTTTTGAGTATTTAATAAAAATAAATGAAGTGGCAATGCTTCTCACTTAAACTCATTTAACACAAAACTCTCCCTCATGCTTCTCCTTTGGAGTCAAACCCTTCCCCCACCCCTAACTCCTGGCAACCACCCATCTCTTCTGTCTTTGCCAGAATGATCTATCAGTGGACTCACAAAAACCTAACTTTTTGAGGTTGGCTTTTCACTCTCACCATAATGCCTTTGGGATTGGTCTGTGTTGCTGGGAAGTTCACTTTTTCTCTTTTTTCACTGCTGAGCAGTAGTCCATCATATGAATGTGTAAGGGTTTTCCCAATCAACTTTTGAGGTATATTTGTGTCATTTCCAGCTTTGGGTAATTTTCATTAGTATCACCATGAAAACTGTTTACAGGTTGTGGGAACATATGCTTTCATACCTCTAAAGTGCAAACCTAAAAGTGAGATTGTTGGGTCATATGATGTGTGATTTAAATTTGTTGGTAACTCCTTATCTGTTTCTAAAGTGACTGTACCAGTTTTCATTCCCACCACCAGTGTTTAAAGGACCTGGTTGTTCTGCATTCTCTCCAGAAATTGGTATTGTCACTTTAAATTTTTAAAAATTTTAGCCCTTCTAGTAGGTGTGTCAAATAATCTTATGGTTTGAAATTGCAAACCTATAATAGCTTATGATGTTGAGAATCTTTTTGTGTACTCATTTAACATTCTTGATAGATTCTTTGATGAATCTATCAGTTAAAATCACCTACTTTAAAAATTGGGTTATTTGTATTTTGACACAAATTTAATTTATATACTCTGGATATGAGTACTGTGTTAGATTTTTTATTTAAAAATGTTTTCTTCAGTCTGTGGCTTGTCATGTCATTCTTTTCAGTGTACTCTGCAAATTGTTTTTAATTTTGATAAAGTGCACATCATCAATTTTTACCTTTACAGATTGTGCTTTTGGTATTATGATTAAGAACTCTCTTGAAGATTTTACCTGTTTTCTTATAAATTTAAATTTTACATTTTTCATTTAGCTCTATTTTGACTGAATTTTTGTATATGATATGAAGGTAAAGTCAGTGTTTTTATTTTCTTTTTTAAAAAATGATTTATTTATTTATTCACCCTCCTCATGCCCCTTGTGCTCACTGTCTGCTCTCTGTGTCCATTTGCTGCACATTCTTCTGTGTCTAATTTGTCTTCTCTTCTTGTCTTCTGTTTAGGAGGCAGTGGGAACTGATCCTGGGACTTTCCAACATGGACGAGAGACACTCAATTGCTTGAGCCACCTCAGCTCCCTGGTTTGTTGTGTCTCTCATTGTCTATTCCTTTGTGTCTCTTTCTTTTTTTGCTCTATCATCTTTTTGCATCAGCTAGTTGCACAGGCCAGGTCTCCATGTGGGCCAGCTTGCCTTCACCAGGAAGCCCTAGAAACTGAACCCAGAACCTCCCATATGGTACATGGGTGTCCATTCACTTGAGCCACATCCATTTACCCAGTGTTTTTCTTCTTAATTATTTATTTCTTTTGCATATAGATTCCAATTTTTCAACAACCATTTGTTGAGAAAATTACCTTACCCTGCTACTTCTATTGTGTTATTTTCTCTGGTTGTTTCCAAGGTTGTTTTTTGTTGTTGTTGTTGTTTCAAGTTTTTCATTGTTAATAGTTTTCAGCAGTTTCTTTAATGATGTGTTTGGACATGGATTTCTTTGAGTTTATCATGTTTAAGCTTCTCAAATATGAAAGATTATGTCTTTCACCAAATTTGGGGATTTGTCAGTCCAAGTTTTAAAAAATTGTAAATTATAGTAAATATATATATAACAATATCAATTTAGCCATTTTAAGAGGAAACTATTTTTACATTAAATACATTGACAATGCTGTGTAACTTTCACCAAAATTTTCATCCACAAAGAAAAACTTATACTCACATGGCAATTGCTGCCCATTCCCTTTCCCTACTCCTAGTTGCCAATCTTCTGCTTTCTGTCTCTGATTTTGCTTATTCTAATAATGTCATATAAGAGACATCATACATTGTCCTTTTGTGTCTGGCTTATGTCAGTCAACATGAAGGCTTTAAGGGCCATCCATGTTGTCAGTAGTCATGTCCCCATCCTCAGGCTTGACTTTAGTTATTTGTGTCCCCTCTGTCTTGTACTCTGTCAGTCTGACTAAAGTTTGTTGGTTTTATTGATCTTTTCAAAAAAACAATTTTTGGTTTTCTTGATTCTATTTTCTTTCTGTTCTTTGTTTCCTTTTTCTCTGCTCTAGTCTTTACTATTTCTTTCCATCTAGTAACTTTTGACTTAGTTTGCTCTTCTTGTTCTAGTTTCTTTAGGTGTGAAGATGAGTTTGGGATTTGTGATCTTTCTTCTTTTTTAATATAGACATTGAAGAGTATTCTGCTATCATTGTGTGGTGTGCTATCTATATGTCATTAGATCTAATTGGTTAATACTGTTGCTAAAGTCCTCTGTTTCCTTATTGAACTTCTGTTTAGATGTTCTATCAATTATTGAAATTGGTGTATTGCAGTCTCCAACTATTATTGTAGGCCTCTCTATTTTTTCCTTCACTTCCATGAATTTTTGCTTCATATATATTGGGGATCATTTGGGAGCAACACTTAGCTGAAGTTTGTGATGAAATTTGATTTAAAAAGATTCTTCTAGCATTAAAAAATTTCAATCAGGCTTTGCCAAGGTCATCTGGAATTGGTGAACATCTGAAAGCCAATTAATATGGATCCCAAATTGTGGTGTGTATGGGGTGAGTGGTGTGGCATGTAATCACTGAAACAGCATGCCTGAGAAGGGTGCACCGAGCTGTGACACCAGATGTCCACTCTAAGAGTCAACACAAACATTCCCAAAGAGGTGTACTGTAAGGTGCACCACTTCAACTGGGAAGTGAAGAAATTTGAGTACCTGTCAACCAATAGGATGTGCAAAGATTTATTTCCAAACATCATTTATGAACCACCATTTAAACAAAGCTCATGCATGGCTAACTGGCCAGTTCAGAACTGTTGATAGGCCCAGACATTGAGCCATCCCTTCTGGAAGCTCTGTGGGGAAAAGTAGCTGCATGAACATCTTGAGTGGCTGAAGGAACCTGAATTACCAGAGAAGACAAAGTCAGCCATTTATAGAAAACTCAAAACCCAAGAGTAGAGGGTGTGTTGTCCTGTTGTAGAGGGTCAAATGGTGGCCTTTAAAGGATATGCCAAAGTTCTAATATCCAGAGCGTGTGTCACTTGGAAAAACTCTCTTTGCTGAGGCAACTAAGTTGAGGGTCTTAGAATGAAATCATCTTGAGTTCAGGGAGGCCATTAAGTCCAATGACTGATGTCTTCAAAAGGAGAGGACAGAGATACACACAGGAGATGTCCATGTGACAATGATGCAGAGACTGATGTTCTGCAAGCTACAAGCCATGGAAGGTCAACTGCTGGCCACCACCAGAAGCCAGAAGAGAAGCATGGAATGGGTCCTCCCTCAAAACCTCCAGAAGGAACCAGCCTGTTGACACCTTGACTTAGGACTTCTGGCCTCTAAAACTATGAAAGAAATTTAGATTGTTTTAAGCCACCCAGGTAGTGATAGTTTGTTATGACAGCCCCAGGATACAGAAAAGGCATTTTTGTGTAAACTGCCCCCACCCAAAAAGACAGATCACAGCAGAGACTCTGGGAATGCTCACTTGTGAGCCCCATTAGGGGCAGAGGCCTCCTGAGGAGCCTGAGACAAGCTTGCTTACACTTTCCTGTGCTTCCCTGAACTGCTCCTCAATGAGATGACCCAGCACAGGTGCTGGTGCCTGAAGGCACTTAGGAAACTTTCATCAAGTGAATGACCCCATAGAGGGGCTGGCAAATGTTTCTGTCTTACTGTGACACTCCCATTGTCAGCTTCTGTCTTTGGTGGGGAATACACAGTCATTGTGGCAGAGACAGCTTGGAGTGGGTTTCCCAGCAGACGGTGGGCAAATCCAAGTATCCACCATTGGTGCCCTTGGCCAGGCTTGCCCTCTTCCTAACCCCCTTTCCCAGTCCTGGGGATACTCTTTTGGGACATTCTCTTCAGGTGCTGCCATGCAGAGACCAAATGTCTGGAGCCTGTGCTCTGTGGGCCTCAGTTTATCTGACACTCCACCTCAGCACAAAACCCTGAATTCTAGGACTAGTTCAGGGTCATTCTGCCCCTACAAGGATACATGATTGGAAGGAATGCAATGCTGTCCTCTGCCTCTTCTCTACAGTCCTTGTCATCAACTGTTGATTTTGTGGCTGTCCTGGAGCCAATGCGGAAACCCTGCCAACCTGGTACTTTTGGGGACACTGATTTTTGCTGTGAAGATGTCCTCCTTGGCACAGGCAATGATGTTGGGGAGCATGATGAATGACTTTATCTCCTCCCTGGTCATGTAACATGGTGGATCACCTTACATCTTGTTGAAGAGTAACATGACCAACACTTCTGCAAGTTGTTCTGCAGAAAGGAGCCCCAAGAGATGCACACAAGGTACAGAGCTGGGTGGAGTTGAAGGTGTCCATAATGAACTGGAGAGAGTGGCAGTTTCCATAGTAACTGGGCCAGAGAGGACCCATGTAACACCACCACACTCAGCTCTAGGATAGTGATGTTCTTTGGATATTATGTTGGTAAGATTGGCACCCACCACAGGCTACATCAGTGGATAAGTTCCAGGCCATTCTTCCCATTCCAGGAGCTCAGCTGTGCCACGCAGTCAAGGACCCCAAGAAGAGGCAGAGGTGGCAGGTGATGCACCATGGTACATGGCCTGCGCACGCTGGGTGGAAGGATGTGCTGCAGTTGCATAACCAGATGCTTGTGGCCCCCAGCAGGAGTCACATCTCTCTGTTTTCCTTTCTTTATGTGTGTGATGTTACACATACAAATCATTATCATTAATCAAGAAATCTATTCTTTATGATTTCATTCAGTATGATTTTCACAGCTTGTTTTAAATTGTAAACAAAATATACATGTAATGAAAAAAGAATATTTTATTTGTTTTAAGAAACAGCAATATTCTGCCTGTTTACCATATTTCTTTTTTTTTTTTTTTTTGTTCCCCAGAATTACACACTTCCAACTTCAGCTGCTGATTAAATTGTGTGCATATTTCCATACTTCTAGTTGATGTGGATATTTTATTTCTTTCTTTGGTACCAAACCCTTCCATATGTGTTCAGTCTTTTGTTTGCACACATATTCCTAATATTTTTATGTTATGTTGCCTTATGTTGGTGTTTTTGAACTGGTCTTCATTTTTCAAAGAGGCATTACTTAGATTTTTGGTGAACCCTGGATATTATCTCATACTGAGGAGTGGTAATATAAAGATGAATTACAGCTTTAAATATGAAAAACCTTCAGTGTATGAACTTCACTCATGTGTGTTCTGCCCTGACTATGCTATAGAGGACCCCTGATGTCAGTAAAATTAGGTCTTAAGTCACAAAGCAAAATCTAAGTCATTTTATGGTGTCTCTTGAATTATCCATTACCACCAAACTTAATCTTGAAGAATAATCCATTATAAGCCTTATTTCTTTGTTGTTTAATTAATTCTTCATTCATGTATAACACATTATCAGAAGAGTTCTCAAACAATAAGAATTTTCCTTAACAAGATATAAGAACTTAGCTGAGAAGAATGAATAACTCAAAGTAGAATTTCAGATGCCAAAAATGATAGTGAGTGACATCAGTAAGATGATGGAATAGGGAGCTCCCATCCTGCTTCTCCTCTCTCTCTATAAAGTACCTGTTCCAAGTTTCAGAGACCTCTGAATATCACTCAAAAGTTTACAGCAGAAGTTACAGAAAGATGACATTGAAGTAGTTTGGGCAGGGTGTAGCACACTGACAAAACAGAGAAAGAAAGGCAGAAGCTGTCCAATGGAGCTGCTTTGGGGATCTGCAGACAAGGAGAGCACCACACACATAGTCCAAGAAGGATTGGAGACAGAGAGACAAAGAAGCCAAAAGGAGATTTGAGTTAATTGCCTCCACATGTGATAACAGTGTCCATAACCACCCTCAAGACAAACAGTATCAGAAAACCCTGTGACTAATGGTGGCCCGCAGAGAGGGGAATGGACATCTTTAACCCTGGGAAAAAGGAAAATGCTTTATAGGACAGTGTGCTTTCTCTTCAGTGAGTTTAAGCAACAACATATGGCTTTGACTTGCAGCCAAAGAATATCTAGCCACTGGAATTTAAGATAACAACCTCCATGCAAAGTTTTGGTGAAGATTATCATCTGCTGGCAGGCTGGGGAGGTGAGTGAAGACAAGGCATGTTTCTCTTGTTCTTAATACCAGGGCCCCATTAGTGGGTCACTGGTCCTGTTTTGATAACTTAAACAGTGCAATCTTAATGTTTCAGAAAAAAGTTATACAAAAATCAATGAAGAGCCATGAAAAAACCCACCAGGCAAGAGAGAGAAATTTACCAACAGAGTTTAATAAACAACATAATCAGAAGCCTAGACATCAGCAAAATTAAAAGCCATACTGAGAAACAAGAAGAGATGGCCCAGGCAAAAGAACAAACCAGGAATCTGGTTGAGACATAGGATGTAAGAACACTAATCAACAATGTTCACACAAGTCTCCTAAATCAATTCAAGAATTTGAAGGAAAAAATTACTAAAGAGATAAAGAGTATAAAAAGACACTTGGTGAGCCTAAAGAACAATTTGAAAGCCTGAAAAAAAAAAAGTAACAGAAATCATAGGATGAAGGACACAATGAATTAGATTAAAAAAAACATTAGAAGCATATAACTGCAGATTTGAATTGGCTGAAGACAGAATAAGTAAATTAGAAGATGGAGAATCTGAGTGGAAGAAAAGAACAAAAAGAGAAAAGAATGGAAAAAAATAAACAGTGTCTCAGAAGCTGGAATGACAGTGCAAAATGCACAAACATATGTGATATAAATGTCCCAGAAGGAGATACATATGGAAAAGGTGCAGAAGGAATATTTGAGGAAATAATGACTGAAAATTTCCATACTTCAGTGAAACACAAATATCAATATCCAAGAAAGATAATGCATTCCAAAGAAAAATAAATCTGAATACATCTACACTGAGAGACACCTACTATACAGAATACCAAATGCCAGTGATAAAGAGAGGATTCTGATAGCAGCAAGACGAAAGAAATACATTGCATAAGGGAACCTCAATAAAACTAAGTGCCAGTCTCTCATTAGAAAGCATGGAGGAGAGAAGCAAGTGGTATGATATATTAAAAGTATTGATAGAGAATAAAGAGCCATCCAAGAATTCTTTATGAGGAGAAAATATCCTTCAAAAATGAGGGTGAGTTCAGTCTTTGAAGGCAAATGAAAACTGAGAATGTTTGTAAACTAGAGATGAGATTTACAAAAGATAATATACGGTTGTCTGCAGCCTGAATGGAAAAGATAATGGGGAAAGCCCTGGAGAAGAGTGTAGAAATGAAGATTATAAGTAATGATAACTGAAAGGATAAAAAGACAGACAGTAGTAAGATATGACAATGGAAAGCAAAAGGATAAAATGAATGAAATAAATAATACATTTACAGTAATAATGTTGAATGCTAATGGAATGAACTCCCCAATAAAATGATAAAAACTGTCAGAATGGATAAAAATAATATAAGCCATCTATATTCTGTCTACAAAAGACTCATTTTAGATTCAAGGACACAATCAGAGGGAAAGTAAAAGGTTGGAAAAAGATATTCAATGCAAAGAGTAAACAAAGAAGATTAGGCACAATTATACTTATCTCAGACAAACAGATTTAAAATACAAGAGTGTTGAAGAGATGAAGAAGGTCATTGCATATTAATTAAAGGGGCACTATAGCAAGAATAAATAACAATAATAAATATTTATGCACCTAACCTGGGGGTTCCAAAATACATGAGACACATACTGGGAAAACAGAAGAGAGAATAGAAGTATCTACATTAATTCTTGGAGACTTCAATACACCACTCTCATCATTGGATAGAACATGTGGACAGAGGATCAACAAGGAAAGATAGCTTGAATAATATGATAAATAAACTAGGCCTAATAGACATTAATTGAACATTGAACCCTGAAACAGCAGGATATATATTCTTCTCAAGTGCTCATGAATCTTTCTCCAGGATAGACCATAGTTTGAGTGATGATACAGATCTCAAATAAAAAATGATTGAAATTATACAAAAAAATTTCTCTGATGACCATGGAATGAAACTGGAAATCAATAACAGGCAGATAAGGGAAAATTCACAAATATGTGGAGATTAAACAACGTACTCTTAAACAATAAGTTGGTCAAAAAAGAAATTGTAAGAGAAATCAGTAAATATCTTGAGATGAATGAAAATGAAAATGCAATATCAAAACTTATGGGAATATGAATATTCTCACTGTCCTGATTGTGTAATAATCAGGATAGGCTAAACATTTGCTATATTAGAAACTGTGCATTTGTCCCCAAACCTAGTTTTTCTCCCTATGTCTGGTTTTTAGAATGCTAGTGATAAACCAAGCCTGATTTATTTTATGACCATCCTGTATGGGAAATGACTGTAAATCTACGTATCTTTGATCAACCTTAAGAGATATAGCAGGGGGTTGATGTGACTCAAATTGTTGCATGTCTGTTTCCCATTTGGAGGGACCTGGGTTTGATTCCTGGTACCTCCCTCTAAAATAAAGAAAAATAAAGAAGGTGTTCAGGTGCCCCATCAGGCCTTGTGAGCAGATGAGTCCCCATGCCCAGGGAGTGGGTAAGCCATTTGGCCTTGTGAGCGAGTGAGCCCCCAGACCATGCAAGTGGTTGAGCCATCTGGCCCCATGATTGGCTGAGCCTCCAATCCCCAGGAGCAGATGAGCTTTCTGGCCCCAAAAGTGGGTGAGCCCCTAGGCCCCATGTGCAGGAGAGCCCCAAGGTCCTGGGAGCAGCTGAGCCCTCAAGCCCAACGAGCTGGTGAGCCATCAGTCCCCACAAGTGGGTGAGCCATGAGGCCCCACTGAACCAAGCAGCAAGACGATGACATAACAGGAAAGAGACACAGGGGAAATCCAAGATGAGACACACTGAAAAACCAGGAACTGAGGTGTTGCATGTAGCAGAACACCTTTCTCTCACATCAGAGATTCCTGGGATCAAATCCAGGTGAAGACAGGAGGAAAAGAATGACAGGAGAGGGCAGGAAACAGACACAGAATTGCCAAACTAATGGACACAAAAACATCAAAAACAGGGTAGGGGGGTTAAAAATGGGTAAAAAGTAAATGTATTTAAAAAGTGCAAAAACAAATTAAAAATTTAAAAAAATCCTCTGGGATACAGTGAAGGCACTGCTGAGAGGAAGATTTATAATCCTCAATACTTACAAGAAAACAGAAAACAAAATGAAAATCAAAGACTACATACCTGGACAAACAAGTAAAAGAACAGCAATCTAATCATAAAGCAAGAAAAGGAAAAGAAATAACAAAGCAGAAAAAAATGATATTGAGGAAAAAACAAGAGAATTTTTTAAAAAGAAAGTTGGTTCCTTTGAAAGATCAGCAAAATCAACAAACAAGTAGGCTAACAAAGAAAGAATGAGAAAAGATGAAAATAAAGAAAATCAGAAATGAAAAGTGGAACATTACTACTGATCCTGCAGAAACAAAAGAAATCATAAAAGGATATTATGAAAAACTGTGTCCCAACAAACTAGAAAACAAAGACAGAATGGCAAATTTCAAGAAACACATGAAGAAACTACACTGGTATTCGAAGAAATAGAAAATGTCAACAAACCAATAACAAATGAAGAGATTAAAACAATTATCAAATACCTCCCAAACTGAAAAGCCCAGGATGAGATGGCTTTACAGAAGAAATCAACCAATCATTCAAAGATGTCACGCCAATCTTGCTCAAACTTTTCCAAGAATGTATACAGAAGCATGGCTAAAAAACTCATTCTATGACTCCAATATCACCCTAATACCAAAGTCAGATAAAGATACTCCAAAAAATGAATATTACAGAGCAATTTCTCTAATAAATATTGATGCAAAAATCCTCAATAAAATAATTGCTGAGTCCAAAAGCACATGAAAAGAATTATACAAATTCCATAGGTCACACCGGTTGTATTTCTCCCATGCTTCTCCACATTCCCACCACCCTGCAACACTGATGTACATCTGCTCTAGCTCACAGAAGGACACACTTCCATCAGTACCATCAATCACAATTCTCAAACCTCTGGGTTCATTGCACTATTCAGTCCCTAGATTATTCTCTCACTTTCTTTCAATTGACATTTACATCCCTAGAATACCCTTTTCAACCACAATTCCATTTATAAACCAGTTGCTACTCACTATAATGTGTTACCATCAACTCTATCCATTTCCACACTTTTACTGTCAAGTTAATTAAAATGTATACACACATTAAGCATCAGTAGTCTTTCTCAGCCCCATAAGATATGGACTATAGTTAGTAGTAATATTTTGACAATACTCTGCATAGTTTACAACAAATGTTTCACAACAATGCAAGGTGTTGTGGTGGGGTGATTTATGGGACCCCTGTATGATGTTATGCATGTTTGTTTTGTGAGTTCACAACTTTTACTATATACCTATTGTTTACGTATGTTCATGTAAGAATGATATACTTCAAAAATGTAAAATTAAAAATTAAAAAAAATATACACCAGTATGGACTGAGTTTTATCTCAGGTATGCAAGGGTGTTTCATCACAAAAAAATTAATCAGTGTAATAAACACATCAGTAAATGGAAGAAGTATAATCATATGACCATGTCAATTAAGGCAGAAATGGCATTTGACAAAACACAGCAGCCTTTCTTGATAAAAGCACTCTGAAAGAAAATTTTAGGAAATTTTCTCAACATGATAAAGTGGATATATGAAAAACCCAGAGTTATCATTGTACTCAATAGGGAAAGACTGATTGCTTTCTCACTAAGATTGTGAAAAGACAAGGAAGCCCACCATCACCACAATTATTCAATATTGTACTAGATATTTTAGTTAGAGCAATTAGGCTAGAAAAAGAAATGAAAGGCACCCAAAAAGAAAGGAAGAAGTGAAACTTTTGCTATTCACTGATGATATGAACCTACACCTTCAAAATCCACAACAAATACTAGAATTAATAAACAAGATCAGAAAAGTGGCAGGATACTAGGTTGATATGGAAAAATCAGTATCATTTGTGTACACTACTAATGAGCAACCTGATAAGGAAGTCAATGAAATAATTTCATTTACATTAGTAGCTAAAAAAATCTAATATTTAGGAAGAAACTTAACCAAGGACATAAAGAACTTGTATTCAGAGAATTACAAAATGTTACTAAAAGAAAGTAAAGAAGACCTAAATAAATGAAAGAACATTCTATGTTCATGGATTAGAAGATGAAATATCATTGTCAATTCTAACCAAACTGATTTACCGATTCAATGCAATCCTAATAAAAATTACAATAGGATTTTTTTTCAGAAACAGAAAGGCCAATTATCAAACTTATTTGGTTGTGTAAGGGGCCCTGAATAGTTAAAAATATCTTTGAAAATGTGAACAATTTTGGAGGGCTCTCACTTTTGGCTTTAAATCATATTACTTAGCTGCAATGGTAAAAACAATATGGAACTAACATAAAGATAGACATATTAACTAATGAAATTGAATTGAGAGTTCAGAAATAGACTCTTACATCTATGGTCAAGTGATATTTGACAAGGCTGTCAAATCCACCCTGCTGGTCAGAATAGTGTTTTCAACAGATGGTGCTGGGAGAACTGCATATCCATATCTAAAAGAAAGAATAAGGACCCATTCCCCAAACCTTATACAAATATTAATTCAAAAGGCACACAGGACCTAAATATAAAGCTGGAACCATAAATCTTCTAGAATATAATGTAAGGAAACATCTTCAAGATCCAGTGGTAGGTGATTGTTTCATAAAGCTTCCACCCACAACATGAATAATGAAAGAAAAAAATAAATAAATGGGATTTCTTCAAAATAAAACATTTTGTGCTACAAATGACTTTGTCAAGAGGGTGAAAAGGCAGCCTACTAAATAGGAGAAAATATTTGGAAACCACATGTTTGATATAGGTTTGATTTCTATAGACATTTTTCCAAAGAGGAAATACAACTGAACAAAAAGCACCTGAAAAGATGATTAACATCACTAGCTATTAGGGAAATGTAGATCAAAACCACAATGAGATATTATTTTATGCCTTGTAGAATGGCCATTATTTTAAAAAACAACAACATTAAACTACAAGAGCTGGAGAAGATGTGGAGAAATAGTAACACTCTGCTGTTGGTGGGAATATAAAATCATCCTGCCTCTGTGGAGCAGCTGGTGGATCACTCAGGAAGATAAATGTAGAATTTCCATATGATCAGACATTCCTGCTACTAGGAATATATTCAGAAAAAGCTGAAAAGAATGACATGACCAGACATTTGCACACTGATGTTTATTGAAGTATTATTCATGATCACTAAAAAAAGGAAACATCCCAAATGTCCATCAACCATTGAATGGATAAACAAAATGCCATATATACATTTGATACAATGCTATTCAGCTTTAAGAAGAAATGAAGTTGGAATGCATATGGCACCATAGACAAACCTGGAGGAAAATATGTTGATTGAAATAAGTCAGACATAAAAAGACAAATAATATATGGTCTCACTAATATGAATTAAGTAGGATGAGTAAATTCATGGAAATAAACTAGAGTATATGTTAGTAGGAAATTGAACATGGGTTGGGAAGGGTAAGCTGATGCTGAATATATGTAAAATGTTTAATAAGGTTGATGGTAAATGTTTGGAAATGGATAGAGTTGATAGTAACACATTATATTGAGTAAAACTAAAACCGTTGATTTATAAATGTGATTGTGGATAAAGGGGTACTCTAGGGACATAAATGTCAATTTAAAGGAAGCTAGAGGATAATCTAGAGATTATATAACATGGTGATTTTGGTGGTGGATGAGGATTGTGGTTTATAATACAAATACAAGAAAGTTACTCTATTACAAAGCGGGAAGAATATGGTGATGCATGGGAAAATACAAGCTATATAACTTATAGATTGTAGTTACTAAAGTAATATTTTTGCAGCAATGGCAAAGAAGTTACTATATCAGTTCTAAGAGCCAGTGATTGGGGGTGGTGTTAGACATGGAATTTTCTTTTTGGAGAAATGAAAATGATCTAAAATTGACTGAGGTTAAAACAGAACAATTCTGTAATGAAACTGATAGCCACTGAGTGTACATTTTGGATGGATTGTACAGGGCATGAGACTGTATGACAAAGTGAACCCCTTGTGGATTATGGTCTATGGTTAACATTGCAAATATGAGAATGTTTTCTCATAACTATAAAAATATACAATGCCAAGATATTGTGTTAATAATAGGGTGGTTTGTGGAAAAAATCACCAAATATAAGCTATGGACTATAATTAGCATTAATATTTTGATTATGTTCTTTCACCATTTGTAAAAAATGTGTCATAACAATGCAAGGTCTTGGTGGTGAGGTGATGCATAGGGATCCTGTATGTTATGCATGATTGTTTTGTAAACCCACAACTTCTCTAACAAAAATATGTTTACAGTAACAAAGGGGATTTTATAAATGGTAGGAAAACTCCATAGTTTTGGTAAACCCTCCCATACCTTCCATGCTCTGTTGCATATTTGAAGAACAGAAAGCCCACATTTCCAATATGGGACTCTAGATCTTTGGTGGATGTAGTAGAGCATACCTCATTTTCAAAATAGCATGCACCGATATCCAAGTGTTCATAGTCACTGTTTCACTTATCACAAAAATGACTCAGGTAGGAAAAGTGGCAGTCATTGATTAAAATTGCTATAAGGAAATGATCAAACTGCTGCTATCTGGTGAAAACAATTACAGTTGAGGCATACAATAAAGAATTGGGTTCTTGGGATGAAAAGTTAGGGAAAGTTTCTTTGGGAAATTACAACATTCTGGAATACCCATATATACCAGAGTATTTAGAAACCTAGGAAGCAAATCTAGGCAAGATGCATGCTCTGAAAATACCTGAGCAGTCTCTTGGTTTTTACTCTGGGTTGATCTTTCAGGTCAGTCTAAGCCTGACCAAGGATTGAAGGTTATAGTCCCAGCAAAGAGTCATTGTACAAGACTGGAAGAGGGTTTTTGTTTGTTTGTTTTGCATGGCAGTTTTTGTTTGTTTTTGTTTTACTCTCTATAGGTGTTCAAGAAAGTTTCTGCCAAAACATTATTTAGAATACAAGCTAATGGAACAGAAACATCAGTAATCATATATTCATGGAATACAGTTTTCCAAAGTTAGTGTGGAAAAATCAATAAACAGACTAGTTCAGAAAAAGTGAGTGAATAGGGCAGAAAGTATATTTGAAAAAATAATGACTTAAACTACCTAAATTCTAAGACAGATGTGTATATACACATCTAAGAAGGTGAACAAACTCTTAATAGGATGAATTCAAGAGATCCATACATTACATTTAAAAGAAAAATGAAAAAAAAACAATAGAATATTCAAAGCAGTGTGAGAAGTGTCTCATCATGTACGAGAACTCTTCACTAAGATTAAGCACAGATTTCTCATTAGACATAATAAAAGGCAAAAGGAGGTGTGACACATATTTAATGTGATGAAAGAAAAAACAAAACATCAAGCAAGAATTCTGTATTTTTGCAAAAATGACTTTTATAAATGAGGGGGAAGATTAAAACATTCTCAAATGAAAAAAATTGAAGCAGTATTTTCCATTAGAGCTTCCCTAAAAGAAATACTGAAGTGAGACTTTCATTTTGAAATGAAAGTATATTAGACAATAACTCTCAACTATGAATAAAGGTCTGTGATAAAACTAACATTAGTAAATATAAATATTATAATTGCTTTGGGTCATAAGTCTACTTTTTATTCATCATGTGATGCAAAATACAAATACATAAATATAATTATAAAACATTGCATTGGACACACAATGAATAAAGATTAAATGTATGAGTCAAATTGCAAAAAAGTGGAAGGTGAGTAATAAGGAATAAGAGTTGTCATAGGCTATTGAAGTTAATTTTGTATAAATTCAAACTTGTTTGTAATTAATTAAGAATATTAAATTTAGTACCCATAAAAAGAAAATAAATATATACAAAATATTCATAAAAGGAAATGGAAAGGGAATCAAGACTATTCACTACAGAGCATTAACTAAACAAAAATCAAGGTAGTAATGTATGAATTGAGGGGCAAAAAGGTATAATACATGCAAAAACAAGTATTAAAGTAACAGAAGTAATTCCTGTCTTTTCAGCAATAACACTAAATGTAAATAGTTTAAATAGTCAAATCAAAAGACAGAGATTGGTGGAATGGATTAAATACATGATGCAAGTATATGCCATCTAAAACAGACTCACTTTAGATATAAACACACAATAAGGTAAAAAATGAAGAGATTGGGAAAATATTCCATGCAAATTGTAATCGAAAAATAGGTGAAGTGAATCAGATGTTTGGGAGAGGGTGTCAGAGTAGGAATTGTTTCCTCCACCAAAATATTATTGAACTAGGAGGAACTGTCTGAATTTACTATTTTGTAATTCTGGAGTCGTGTGGAATGCTTGCAGCATCCATGGAAGATTTGGATGTAAGTGGCTGGTACTTTGCAGTGCATACTGGTAAATTTCTTCTTCTGTGTAGTGGCCACTATTACACATCCTCCAAGCACATGGCAGTCAGGTCATAAGTATCTAATCTTCCAGCTTCATGGGGTAAGGAGTATGATCAATGATTACTGCTTTACTTAAGTTGCTTCAGACCATTCTCCATCTGCCTCTGAGGGTGGACATTGTTAGAGTGGTAGAGGAGATAAACCCATACATCTGTGGCCAGTTGATTTTTGACAAGAGTCTCAAGTCCATTCAATGAGAAAGTAACAGTCTCTTCAACAAATTGTGGTGAGAAAACAGTAAATCCATATGTAAAAGAACTATGTGGAACCCAGACTCTCACAATTTACAAAAATGTATTAAAAATGTATCAACAACATAATAAGAGTTAATCCTATAAAACTCTTATGAGAAAACATAGGCAAATGTCTTCAGGATATTTTAGTAGATAATGGATTTTTAGATTTTATATAAAAAGGATAAGTAAATAAGTAAATAAGTAAATAAATTAATTAATAAACATAATCTAAATTAACAAGTTCCATTCATCAAGGGACATTTTATGAAGAAAGTGAATAGACAGCTTACAGAAAGGGAGAAAATATTGGTAAGCAATATATCTGGTAAACGTTAATATCTAGAATAGATAAAATATTCTACAATTTAACAATCAAAAGACAGTGAACATTAAAAATGGGCCAAGGTCTTGAATAAACATGTGTCAAAGAAGATATTCAAGAGACCGTTAAGTATATGAAAATAAGCTCAAAATCATTAGACTGTATCAAATTGCAAACTAATATTACCATGAAATACTACTTCATGTCCAGAAGGATTATTAAAGAAAAGAAAATAACAAATGGGTGATGGTTTGAAGTTTTGTGAATCCCAGGAGAGATCATGTTCCTTGAATTGATTCATTTCTGTGGGTGTGGGACTCTTTTATTGCATTAGATTCAATTAAGGGACTTTTGATTAGATCACTTTAGATTTGATCATTTAGGGCCTTTGTTTGGACTATGTCAGCGAAGCAGGACCCAGGTTTGGTGTCCATCCTCTTGCTGGGGTATTATAAAAATTGAGAACTGAAAGCAGAAACAAACAGAAAAAGACAGCTGCCATTTTGACCCCACCATGTGAGACAGAAGACCACAGAAAGAGGAACCCTGAGAGTCTGAGACAGATGCTGGAGGCTGGAATCAGCAGAGCAGGCCCAAACAAGGAGAATGGAGAGATTAGCCATGTGCCCATAGCTGAGCTGAGGTAGAATGTGAGCCTGGAGGAGGAGTAAGGGACCTTGAAGAGACCAGCCACCATCTTGTCTTGCCAAGTGGCCAGGATCTGTTAACAGCCAACCTTTGGTGAGAAACCATCTCTGATGATACCTTGATTTTAACATTTTCACAGCCTCAGAACTGTAAGCTTTTATTGGCAGCCTTTGGCAAACTAAGAGAAAGTATCTGCAAATATGCAAAGAAATCATATATTGTTGGTGGGTAAATAAAACAGTACATTCACTGTGGAAAATGAAATTTGGCTGTTACTCAGAATGTTAAACATACCTTTACCATACGACCCAGCAATTCTAGTCCTAGGCATATATCAAATAGAATTGAAAACAGTATATCAGACAGATATTTATACACCAATGTTTATGGCAGCATTATTCACAATAATGAAAATGTAGAAGCAACCTAAGTGTCCATTAACAGATGAATGTATAAGTAAAATTTGGTATATCCTCACAAAGGGATATTATTCAGCTATAAAAAGAAATGAAATTCTGATATATGCTACAACATAGATGAACCTTGAAGATATCATGCTGGGTGAAATATGTTAGACACAAAAAGACAAATGTTGTATGATTTGTATCATATGAAATTCTTAGAATAAGTAAACTATTAGTGCCAGAAAGATTAGTCGGTACTAAGGGTGGTGGAGGAGGCAAAGGGGAGTTATTGTTAAATGGGTATGAGTTTTGGTTTGGAATAATAATAATAGTCTGGAAACAGAGAATCATGAAATGTACACAATATTGTCACAACATACCAAAAGTTATGGGTTTTAGTGAAGGCAGTACTAAGAGAGATATTTATATCTGTAAGTGCCTGCATTAAAAAAGAGAAAGCTATAAAATAAATAACTTCTCACCTTAATGAAGTAGAATAGATGAAATAGTTAAACCCACAGTTAGCAAAAGAAAGGAAATAATGAATATTAGAGTTGAGAAAAATGGAAAAGGATATAGAAATAAAAAGAAACCACAAATTCAAATGCTGGTCTTTGAAAGGATCAATAAAATTGAAGAAATTTTAACTAGATTTACAAAGAAAAAAACTGAGTGAACAGACACCAAACAATAAATTCAAAATGAAATCAGGGACATAACTCGCCCATTATAAAAATAAAAATGCTTGTGAAAAATACTATGAATAAGGCACCACCTTTTCATGATTAAAGATCTCAGAACAAAAAGAACAGAAAATAACTTCCACAACACAATGATGAGCATTTATAAACTAAAAATGCAAACTGTCATAACCTATTGTGAATAACTTCCCCACTAAAAAAAAAAAAGGAACAAAGCAAGGACAGCTGCTTGCTCTGATCAATGCTATTCAACTTTGTAAGGAAGTCTAGTCAGAACAATTAAGAAAGAAAGGAATAAAAGCTATTCAAATTGGAAAAGAAGAAATTAAATTAATTCTAATTGCAGATTATATAGATAGGTAATTCCAAAGTATGCACTAGAAAGTTATTTGTTCAGAAAAAATGGCAAGGTATAAAATTAACATGCTAAAAATCAGTTGTGTTTCTATACAGCAATTAAAAATCCAAAAAGGAAAGTTAAAAACAAATCAATTTACAATATTATCTAAAGTAACATATCTCAGAGTATACTTACCCAATTGACTGAAGGTTTTCTACCATAAAATACCCCCAAAATATCTGTTGGAAAAAAAGACCTAAATGATAGCAAGATATTCCATGTTCATGAACTGAAAGACTTAATATGATCAACATGCACATACTTCCCAAAGGATTCTAAAAATTCAATGTGGTCCCAGTCAATATTTCAAGAGCTCTTTTTGTAATTATTACAATGCTGATCCTTAAATACAAATGAAATTACAAGTGGCCCCGATTAGTCAAAATCAGCTAGAAAAGATCAAATTACAGAACTCAAAATTCCTGATGCCAAAACTTACTTCAATACTACATGAATTAAAAGTTTGGTACCAGTATAAGAATAGCCCTATAAACCAGTTGCATATAATTGAGAGTCCAGGAACAAACCCACATATCTTTGGCCAAATGATTTTTGACAAAGATTGTTAACTCCATTCAATTCAGGAAAGAATAGCCTCTTCATCAAAGTTGTGCTGGGAAAACTGGATATCCAAGTTCAAAAGAATGAAGCTGGTTGGTCTCCTCTATAGTACCATACATAAAAATTAACATAGATCAATGACCTAAATATAAGAGCTAAAACCATAAGATTCTTCGCATAATACATAGGGGAAATATCAAGACCTTAGATTTGGCAATGGATTCTTAGACAGGACACCAAAATCACACAGACACACACACTCACACACATGGAAAACTGGATAAATTGGACTTCATCTAAACTAAAACTTTTATATCAAAGGACATTAACAAGAAATTGAAATGACAATTTACAGAATGGGAGGAAAATATTTGGAAACCAAATATTTGATATGGATTTAATATACAGAATATATAAAGAACTCTTATAACTCATCAACAAAAATACAAAAATCTCAATTAAAAATGAACATGGAAATTTTTTTGAATATAGGATTTGATTAGGCATTTTCCAGAGATGATATACAAATGACCAGTAAGTACATGATAAGGTGCTCAGCATCATTAGCCATTATGGAAATGCAAATCAAAAGTGCAATAAAATACCACTTATACACTAGGGTTGCTTTTATTTTTTAAAAAGGATAAGAAATGCTGGTGAAATTACAGAGAAATTAGAGGACTAGTAAAATGTTGGTTGGAAAGTAAAATGATTGCCTGTTTCTCAAACAGTTAAACATAGAATTACTTTATGAACCTGACATTCCACTTCTAGTTATGCATGAAAAGAATTGAAAACAGGATATATTTTTTTTCTCTTAAAATTTTTCTAGAATCAGCATGGCACATACCTCAGGATAACTGATGGGAATATGATGATGATTTTATTTTATAATTAGATAAATGATTTGGTAAAATATATTTAATCTTTTCCCATGCATGTGGAATGTATAAAATCCTACATAAATTTATTTTTCCTATTTAGAATTTGAGGATATTAAAAACGTATCTTTTTATCCCACACTGGAGGGCAGCGAATACTTAAAAATTAGAGAGAAAAGTAGATGAAGGAGACGGTTAGTGCGGCCGCCAAACCTGGGCCTGGGGACTGTCAGACAAGGCTTGACGCTGCTGGCTGCACGCAGGGATGCGTAGTCCCTCCGCCTGCGCTTTAGCGCCTTGGCCCCCGCTACCTGGGAGGGGCGCCTGGGGGGGGCCAAAGGAATTGGTCCCGGAAGGATGGCTGCTAGTCGCTTGGCGCCGGCTCATCCAGGCTGGCGAACCTGTGCTTGGCGCGTGGATACAGAGGGTGGGGTCCGACGGGCACGTCCATCCTCAGTCGGAAGTCCCTCAGTGCCACGCTGGCCCTCGGGCCGGGTTGGGCGGCTTCACCATCCTCCAGCCGCGCACTGCAGGCTCGTGCCTTGAGCCACAGCCTCAGCCTGAGGCGTCAGTCTTGGCGCTCTAGTCTCCAGCCAGTAGTCTAAACCCACCCTTTAAGTCCATTTATTTTTTAACCATCTGTAGAAAATTCCCTGTAATTCATTTCTCCTCTTTCAAGTATTAAGAATTATACCAAATTAAAAAGATATGCTTTATGACTTCATTTCTTCTTAAAGCTGCATAATATTCCATCCTGTGAATAGACCACAGTTTGCTTATCCATTCATCTGTTGATGGACACCTGGGTTGTTTCCAACTTTTGGCAATGTTGAATAACGTTGCTATGAACATTGATGAAGTCATAAAACATATGGCAACATGGATGAACCTGGAGGACATTATGTTGTGTGAAGCAAGCCAGACACAAAAGGACAAATATTGTATGAATGCGTTACTATGAACCAAATATATTGTGTAACATATTGTTTGATTCAAAAAAAAATTTTATATGTATCCATTACATTTAATTGAGAAACTTATATATTTATTCATCTGTGTTTACTTTTTGTTTTTAATTGTTTATATTTTCAATTATTAAATGTACAAAATAAAGTTAAAAAAATGTTATAGAGAAAAAAAAGATATGAATGAATATCCTAAAAAAAGAAAAAGGAAAACTTTACACCCTTCTCGTTATTCAGATTCCTCTGTAATAAGCAGAATTGCAGATGGAGTAAATGGAATTTTTCTGATCATTGTTTATAGTATCTGCTCTATGAGACAGCCAGACTTAAAATATTTTGACAACAAAGATGATGATATTGCTATAGACACATCAAATGACTTGCCAGAATTTACAGATGGAATCAAAGCCAGAAACAGAAATCAGAAATACCTGGTTCCCAGTTCTATACTTAGAATTCTAAACCACACAGCCTTTTCTATAGAAAAATCTGCATGTATTGAAATTCACAATGAAGAATGACTCACCTGAATCTGTCAACCAACAAACTCAAGAGGATAGTCCTATAGAAGTTCACACCACCGAAGATGCTCTAATTCCTGCAGAAGTACATGCAATTTCTGAGGATTATTATATAGAAATAGAAAATAATTCTTCTGAGAGTCTCCAAAACCAAACTGAAGAGTCACCAGGTAAGTTTTGTTAAAATTCTTAACAAGAGCCAAACTTTGAATGTGACTGCCCAGCAGAAATACTGAGAACTAAGAGCAGTAGCCTCTCTAAATGTGAAATTTGTGAGTCAATAGAAAATACTTTTCAGATTTAAAGCAACATATGCTTCTGAAACATAAGCATATTTATTCAAATGTGTTGAGTATGTAAGGAAACTTTCTCTACCAACATGCTTCTGATGGAGCTTGCCAAACTATGAGGAGGATCCCTACATTTGTAAATCCTGTGATTATAAAACAGTAATTTTTGAGAACCTTAGCCAGGACATTGCAGACACTCATTTTATTGATCACCTCTCTTGGTGTGAGTAGCATGATGAACAGTTCTCCTCAAGCAGTGAACTCTACATTTCCAGGAGCACAGCTGTGATGAACAGAACTTGTGTCAGTTCTGTGAACATGAAACATACTCCAGAAGACTTGCATAGCCATGTGGTGAATGGGCATGCAGGTAAATTAATAGAGTTGAGTGATAAGTATAACAATGGAGAACATGGACAGTACAACCTCTTAAGCAAAATTAACTTTGAGATTTGTAAAAATTTATTTGTCAAGTATGTGGTTTTTGGAGTAGACTTCATAAAAATGTTAACAGATATGTTATTGAAAATATTAAAATTTTTTCCAAATGTTTGTGATGACTGTGGGAAAGGCTTTTCAAGTATGCTACAATATTTCAAGCATTTAAATTCACATTTATAAAAAGGGATTTATTATGTCAATACTGTGAATATTCAACAGGAAAAACTGAAGATCTTAAAATTCATCTACATTTCAAGCATTTGGCTGACTTACTTCATAAATATAGTGACTGATGAGCTTTGGAAATGAAAGGGAATTAATAACTCACCTTCCAGTCCATGAGACAACTTGATTGTTCTCTTTATTTAACCTATATTATGTTGTTGTAAAATAATAAATTCAACTTTTTTGAAAAAAATGTAGAGGAAGATCAAAGACACTGGGTCTTGATGTAAAGGGTATGTGAGAATGTGGTTTGGGTATGACTTATTTTCCAGCAGACACAAGCGGGGACAATATTTGGTCATAATAGATTGTGAGATAAGTTTATTGTGGTGAAATAAAAAAAAAATGGGAGTACTGTTAGGAATATTTGGAAAATTGGGATCATAAATAGTATATAAAAATGAATGAAGCAATTGGCAATATAATGCATTATTATTTCCAGGAAAACAATTGTATAAGCAAGATATTTTTACAAAGCCAAACCTAACAATAAATAATATTTAGAAAATGATTTAAACACTAAATTAATTTAATTTAAATAGTTATATAATTTTGGAATATTGTAGGATTCAGATATTTTTTGGGATTGCCATAAAAAGGCACATATATTGGGAAATATAAAATTTAAAAATGAACACATATAGTCAACACTTTAGAGATATACAAAAGAAGAGTTAAAATAATAAGATACAGTTACCTTCTGAAAGTGCGGCTGAAAATTTGTAATGGGACAGACAGAACACTGCAGTTTTCATTCTTAACCTAACTGTATTATTCAGTATTTTCAAATAAGATTAATTCCTTTTGAGTCAAAAACCAAAGCAGGGTAAAACTTTTGGGAAAATGGGGGACTCAGCACCTAGGAAAGGGGAATGAGAAATACTAAAATCCATATATAAGTATTACCTTTCCTTTCAATGTCTATGTTTTCTCTCTTCAGCAGAGATGCACTTGTTTATGAACTGAAATGACGCAGGAGTAGTATCCTCACTTTTGGCAAGGTGTCTATTCATGGTGTTGTGGAATCTAAACTCAAATTCTCATGCTCTATTGGGCCTTGGAATCTTGTTAAAATGAAGATCCTGATTCCACAGGTCTGGGGTGAACACCTTGATTCCACTTTACTACCAAGCTCCCAGCATTTACTGATGCTTCTGGCCCATGACCCTGCACTGTTAATAGCAAGGTCCTATTACAGCTCATTAAAGAATGGGTTCTCACACTCTGATGCCTATTAGTATCACATTTTAAAATTGTATGTGCCCAAGGTGAAACCAGGAACTATTAGCTCAGAATGTCTAGGGATACGACACAGCCATCAGAATTTTTTACACTCCTCAGATAATTTCAAAGTGCAGAGGGGATTGATATTCAATTTCTTAGCAGTTATGATGAAACATGGGAAACACTTTTAAAAATGTGCAGTTAGTTACAAACTCAGAATTTAAATATAATTTAATAAAATAAATCTTTTTTCTTTTGTATATTTTTGAATTTTTTAATTTGTTTTCAATTGTTTAAATTCTGGAGGAAGAAAGAAAATATTTGTTTTGCTGGGACTGGAAATAAAATTCTAACAAAGCAAAAAGGAATTGCCTTTTTCTCCAAAGTCTTATTTTTCTCACACATATTTTTTCTAGTAAATATTTTCAATAGTATTTATACAAAGCCAAACTTAAATTAGGGAATTATAAAAAGGAAAAGGTGAATTCCATTCAAATGTAACTTTTAATTCTGAATAAGAAGGATCTATAATTTAAAGTACATTTCACAAGGCCCTTCAATTATATTTCCCCTTTACAAAAATAGGTTAAAAAAGAATACTGTTTTCCCATTTTTCTTTCTGAGGGTTAGGAACTTCTGAGAATTACCCTATCCTGGAGAGTACTATGTTGCCTTTGCCCTCACACTCCCCTCTTCAATTCTCCACTTTACTAATATATTCCATTTTGTCACATTTTTAATATCCATAACAGAACTTCATATTTAGTCATTTTCCTTCTTTTTAAATTCCATATTTCCTCCATGGATTTTTAGCCCTTCATCCATAGAGAGTGTGTATGGCTCCTTGATGTATCTGCAGGAGCATAAAATTTCCTGGTTCAAAGAAATCATGCAAAAGTGTTTATTGAATAAATAAAAATATTTTAAAAGCCCTTTCAAAAATGATATATCTCTTTTTTCTCCAACATCTTATGAGGGTTTAAAATTGAGTCTGGTACAGTTGACCCATCAGTGTGGGGTGCTGTTGTCATAACATCTCCTTGGCCCAGCCAGACCAGGTCAGTAGGCAGATGTTCCAAGCTCCTGCCTCCACTACTGCTCACTTGGTCTGTGGCAGTGTGGAAGGGGGCATCTGGCCTGGGGTCGCTGAGTGCAGTGGACTGGGCCTGGGGCCACCCAGTGCCATGGCATCTGAGGTTCCCAGTGGATGATGTATTTCCTGAGTGCCTGGTCCAAGAAGCTCCAAGAAGCTGCTCTTCCCTCTGGGGAGCCCAGCTTAGGCACTTTTACAAGTTCGGTCTGACTGGCAACGGGCTTTCTTTGCCTTGCTGGCCCCAGCCTGCCTCAGCATCTGGTGTAGCCAACCTAGTGTGTTAATTGTAACCTACAATAGCATCTACTTACTTTGGGTGCTACAAGCAAACTGAATGGAGGCCTGATGGTACCATGATAGCTGTGTCACCTGTTGTTCTAAATTATAATCTATCAAGGTGCCTTTAAAAGTAGTGATAAAAAGATGTCAGCATGATGGTAGTGTAAGAAGCACCAACTGCCTGTTCTCCCCATCGATTAACTACCAGAAAATGCTAGAATTAAATTCCTCTGAATCTAGAAAACAGTGAAAATATTTACAGCAACCAGGTGAATACTAAATCAAGAAAAAGGCAAGTTAAGAAATGGTAGGAAATCTATGTGGTGCTTTTCCTTGCCATCATCCCACCATCTGAGCTCCTGACATTCAGGGAAATCTCTGTCAACACACTGAAAGTTAACAGTGAATTGACTTCAGTGATCACATATGACTAGTAGAATCTGGTCATTAGCTTTAACCCAATGTAATTTTCAAATGTGAGGTTTCAACAGCAAAGTATGGCTCATTCAAAGGGACAAAAGAAAGCAGGAAAACTAGACATTTGAATTACTAGTCAATTACTTGAAGTCAATTGTGTTAAATATGCTCAAATATCTAAAGAAAAAGATGGACAATGAAGTAAAAGAAATCAGGAAAATGATACATGAACAAAAGGAAAATTTCAATAAGCAAAGCCATTATTTTTTAAAAAAAGAACCAGCTAAGGGGTGTGGAGTTTTTCTTTTTGGAGTAATGAAATAATTCTAAATTCTTTGTTATGATGAATGCACAACATTATGATTATATTAAAAGCCATTGATTATACACTTTAGACACATTATATAATATGTGAATATATCTCAACAAAGCTGCTTACTAAATAAACAATTGTGTAAGAATAGCTAGAAATAGCAGCTATGTATAGCAGGGACAACAGAAATTGAGAGGTGAAGAATTTTCTTTTTTGTGTGTTTGATTGTGTTTATTATTATTGAAATAATGAAAATGCTCTAGTAATGATTGAAGTTATGAATGCACAACTATGTGATGATACCAAACACTACTGATTGTACATTTTGGATGAATTGTATGCTTTATTAATATGTATCAATAAAATTGATTTCTTAAAAAATTTAAAATAGAATTACACAGAAATTCTGGAATTGTAAAGTACAATAACTAAACAAGTTTGGACAGAAGAATTAGCAAACTTGAAGATAGGATAATTGGAACTATCCAGTGTTAGGAGATATATATATGAATATATATCTCCTGCTGGTTCTTTTTCTCTGGAGTACTGTGACTAATACATAATCAAACTGTAGAGACAAACAAAGACTCTTAAAAACGGTAAGAGAAAAGTGACTCATCATGTACATGGATCCTCAGTAAAGTGCCAATTTTTCATCAGAAATTTATAGAGTTCAGAAGGTGGTGGGCTGACAGAGAAAAATGATGAGTTGTATATTGTCATGAAATGTGTATTGGATAAGTAGACTTTTAATAACTAAAACAATTAAGTCTGGGAAATCCAGTCAAAACTAACAAGTCCTGATTAAGTTAAGTATACATGTAATCATGGTATTTACTCTGGGATGTAACACTGATTAGGTTTACTCACTGTTTTTCCCTATATAAGCATAAGAAAATCAAGAAAAGGCATTTGACTAGAGATGACATTGGACAGTTCAGCCTTGGGAGAAGAATGAGTATTGTTTTCCAATATAATCTGCCTCAGAATCTAGTCGGCATCACTGTCTTCTACAGTTTCAGTTCTGGTGAAGTACTCCATAAAATCAGATGTGATACAGACTCAGTTAATTCCCATTTTATAAGTCCTATCAATTTACATTTTTCCTATAACAGCAATTTAATATCATTAAATTTCTTTAAATTTTCTTAGCATCTATTTATATTTCCCCTATTTACTTCACCAGTCATACATTTTGGCCAACCTTATTCAAAGAAGAGCACTTAAGCCTCTATGCTTATCTCTAGTGGTTCCTCAACATCTTCACATTAGTTTACACCATCTCCAATTAAAAGCACTACTATTGATAGGCAAGCTTACAAAATATCTCTTCATCATCATTTCTTCATCCTACATGATTCCTAACAAATTCAATGACTCTTCTAGATCAAGAGTTCTTAACCAGGGGTCCATGGACCCCATCTTTTTCCCCATGGAAAGATTTCGGGGGACCATGAGCTTGAATTGAAAGAAATAATCTTATTATTTTTATTTTTTCTCACCTTTAACTGAAGTCTAGTATTTACTTCACTTATGCAATATTTATGCAATAAATTACAGTAGTGTTCATTTCATATCACATTACAGTTATTGCATATCTTGAAAAATCACATATGCTCACCCATACTTTGAAATTATGGTAGCTGTTAGACCCAATGTTAGTTGAGTGTCAAAACTATCTCCCACTATATTCTGAAAAGGGGTCCATGTTTTTCACCTGATTGATAAAGGGGTCTACAGAACAAGAAAGGTTAGGAGACACTACTCTAGAGGCCATCCTTTCCTGGTCTCCTAGGACACAACCCCTCCTAGTTTTCCTTTGATTTCCCTGGTCAAGCTTTCTTGGCATTTTAAGAATCTTTATCAAATATTAAACATTGGAAATCCTCAGGAATTGCTTTCAGCCATTCCTATTATTCTCCCTCTATCTTCTCTACCTAGGAAACCTCTTCCAATCCTTTGATATATAATTTCTATTCTATGTAGATTCATAGATAGATCTCTACAGTACAAATCTCAATCATAGGCATAGATTGGAACAGAAAATTCTCTACCAGGATACTTGAGAGATTCCTTATCAGCTACACAGGTGGACTTGTGGCAAAATTATTCTTCTGCTATAATCCAAATAATAAAGAGTGGCCTTAATGGGCAACCAGGGTCTTAAAACCTGGAGCAATTCTTGGTACAAATCTCTTCTTTTCTCTTTGAATAATTGCCTGCAATTAATTATCCATCTAATGAAATTACCAATGAATTATTTTCTTGTATTTGGATTGTTCTCACTTTTCTCTCTACTCATCTATTACCTAGCACTGATTTCTAGACTAATTCCTAGTTCTTAGCCTTCTGATAAGTTTTGTATAATGCTTCCTCATATGGGACTTTCCTATAATGTCCCAAACAAACTATGAAATTTACTTCTTTGCTAAAATCTTTTCTCTTAGGTTCATAATGTAATTGAATTTGTAATACAATTATAATTATTATTAGACTTAATATGTCTTAAGGGAATGAAATGTGATTTTTCAAAACTGAATGCTCATTATTTAGGACAATGTGTAACACATCATTACAGCTCAGTTATATATATGACAAAATAAAAAATAAGGACTTATGCTTTATTTATTCTGTCTTATCTCTTTTACTTCCATCCTTTCCCCTCACATTTTCATTTCAAGCCCCTATACAAAGTAAACATCATCTAATTTTAATAATTCACCAATATCCTTCTTAATTACTTCATTACTTTCTTTAGTAAAAGACTCATTTTAAAACATATCATATGCTTGAAATTTAGGGCAAGATGGGGTCGGCTTAGGAGGGTGACTGCGGACAGCTCCCAGATC